>KZ805414.1:16270-53568 GCA_003073855.1 Periconia macrospinosa
AAGAAAACATATTATACCTACAGACCTAAAAAAATAATTTTTATAAATTTAAATAGCTAGAATCTAGAAGATTTAGAATATAATATTAGTAGCTATTATTTTTTTAAAGGGGATAGCATAGTAGTTAAGCGCCTAGGTACACTTTTTAATTTAAAAAACCTAAAAGTTTTTTACTAATATAGGGCACTAATAGTAAAAGCTATAAGTTTAAATTTTACTTTTTTTACTTAATTTAACTAATTACTTTTTTTTTTTACTTAATTTTAAAGTTTTTTTATTAATTATTTTAGAAAGTTTTAATTTTATATTTAAAAGTTTCCTTTCTAGTTTTTATTATAAATTTTCTACATAATTTTAGTAGGCCTATTACTTTACCTATAAATAACTAGCTAGTTAGCTAAGCTACTTAGTAGTAGTTAACTATAAATAAAAGTAATAATAATAATAATAAAAAAATAACTTTTTTTTTAATTAAAAAATATATTTTAAAAAAAATTTAGGTTTTAAATAATATACTAATCTATATACTAGAATTTTTTTAGCTATTTTTATATGTATAAAAAAAAGTTATATATTACTATATAAGAATAAAAAGTTTTCCCTTTTTTACTACTTTTTTTACCCTCTAGCCTACTTAGTTAGTAGTTATTATTATTACTTTTATTTATAGCTAACTACTATTAGGTAGCTTAGCTAGCTAGCTAGTTATTTATAAATAAAGTAATAGGCCTACTAAAATTATTTAAAAAATTTATAATAAAAATTAAAAAAAAAACTTTTAAATATAAGATTAAAACTTTTTAAAATAATTAATAAAAAAACTTTAAAATTAAGTAGAAAAAAAGTAATTAGTTAGATTAGGTAGAAAAAATAAAATTTAAACCTATAGCTTTTACTATTAGTACTTTATATTAGTAAAAAACTTTTAGGTTTTTTAAGTTAAAAAGTATACCTAGGCACTTAACTACTACGCTATCCCCTCTACTTAGTTAATAGCTACTAATATTATATTCTAAATCTTCTAGATTCTAGCTATTTAAATTTATAAAAATTATATTTATAGCTTTTAAATTAAAAAAGTTATAGCTATTTAAAAAAGTAAAAAAAAAAATATTACTTTTTTTTTAAACCCCTACTATATATAGATACCTATAATTATAAATAGTTTTTTTAAAATACTATTTATAATATTTAATAAGTAATATTATAAAAAACTTTAAATATAAAGTAAAGTTTAATAAAAGTAAAAAGTAAATTAAAAAAATACTTTATATTACTTATATAAATAATAAATATAAACTTTTAGTAATGTATTTTAAAATATAGCTAAAAAAAATAATAGAATAAAAAAATAATAAAAAAAAATAAAAAAAAAAAAGTAATTAATATAAATCTATTTTAGCAGCTACTATATAAACTTATATTAATTTATTATTTAGAATAGTTAAAAAGGGAATTAAAATAAAAAAAATTATATAAAAATATAACGTAGGTTATAAGCGAGCTAATTATATAAGCGAGCTAATTACTCTACTAAGCCCGCACTAGATTACTTTATAAAATATACGATATACTATAGGATTTAGATAAAATAGTATTCTACGACCCTTCTATATAATCTATAGATATATCTGCTATAGTTTTATAAGTTCGCGCGTTATGCCTAGTTTTACTATATTACCTATAGCGTTTTTAAAATAGCTTACCTAGTTTAGTACGCCTACCTTTCTTTACTTTTTTACTATTACTACGCGCCCTAAATTCTTATAGAAAGGCTAATTGCTATTTTTTTTTAGCTATTAATACTTTTTAATCCTAAATATACTTTTTTTTATATAATTTATATTACGTAGCAGCTTTATTAGCTACTTAAAGCTTAGTATTCTCCTTTTATATTAATACTAGCTTATATGTAATTATAGCTACACTTTTTACTAGCTTTTTAAACGCTTTAACTATAGATATTAGAAAGCTATTTATATACCTTTAAATTCTCTACTTTATTAGCGTTAATTATAATTTAAATTCTAGAGTATTTCCTAGCGTCTATAACTACTAGAAGTTCTTATTAATAATAAGTAATAAAAGCGTATAAAGTTTAATATTAAGCTTTAATATTACTACGTTTAGGTTAAGAGAAACTAAGCTAATACTTTAGAAGCCTTTTTAAATATTTTTTTTAGTAATTAAAGCTTTAAAAATAGTAATAAAGTAAGGTAAAAACTTAGTTTTTATAATATAGGTAATTTAGTTACGTATTAGATTTTTAGCTTAGCGCCTATACGCCTTTTTTAATAAAGTAAAACACCTTATATTAAGGGGCTATAAGAGATAGGATAAGTAAGTAGGCATATAAAGTATAATAATTTTGTTAGCTTTATAATAATCTTAGAATTTAAGTAAGTTATAGCTCTTATAACTATTAATAATAAGTAGGCGTACGGCACTAATAGTACGCTTCTTTATATATTTATTAAAGTGCTTTAGCTACTATAAACTAAGCTTATTTATTATTTAGCTATTCTTAAAAACTATAATAACCTAGTTAAAAAATAGATTTTTCTCCTTATACTAGGCGGAAAGGTAGTACTTATCTTAAAAAATAATAAAAGGTAGAATTACTTAGCCTATTACGTTAATACTTTAAATAACTATAGCCTACTTTTAGTTACTCTATTATACGCTTTTTAGCTATTCTTAATACTTAGAGCTTATAACTACTACTTTAGTTAATATTATACCTATTATAAAGCTAGACTTATTAAAATTATAGGTGTCTTTATCCTAGATACTATACTTAGATTTCGTATTTTTTATAAGCTAGAACCAGCCCTATATAACCTTTAGATTCTTATAAAGGGCTCTTTTATAGTTATACTTTTAATTAAACTTTATTATAAGCTCTAGCTAGCGCTTAATAAAGTTTATAGCCTAGTTCTAGCCTACTAGTTTTAGGCTATGCTTAGCCTATAGGGAATTAGCTTTATCTACTATAGTAGTAAGCTAGGATAGAAATTCTTAAGCGTTTAGGTTAAGTATATTCTAAAGAAGTACCTACTTTTCTATTTTTAAAAGATTAATTAAATTAGGCGCGTAATTACGTTAAAAGGTAGTTCTAGTATATTATATACTTAGTATACTTTAAGGTACGTTATAGATCTATATAGCGCGTTATTAAAATAGTGTTACGTTTTATTTAATAGCTTAAAGTATAAGCTATATTCTAGCCTTTCTTAATTCTAATAGCTAAGTAGGTTATTAAGATATTAAAGAAACTATTAGTTAATAGTATACTTTAGTGCGGGCTTAGCAGAGTAATTAGCTTACTTATATAATTAGCTTACTTATATAATTAGCTTGCTTATAACCTACATTAATTATTAATAGTAATTTAAATATTTCTATATAATAAAGTACTTTTATAAATAAAAGGCTACTATATAACTAAATATATAAGTATATTTAGACTTAAAATAACTATAATCTAATTATATAACTAAGTTATATAACTTAATTTTATAATAATATTTTATAAAAAAAAAATAGTAATTTATAAAAAATATTTTTAATTTATAATTACTTTTTATAAATTATAAATAAATAAAATATATTAAAAGTACTTATAAATTATTATTATTTAATTAGATAGAAAAAAAATAATACTAAAGTACTACCTAGGTATCTCTACCTAAATAAAAATAGAAAAAAAAATATTAAAATAAAAAAGGTAGAACTACTTTAATTATAAAAAAAAATTAAAAAAAAAAAAGTTAAAAAGTAAATATAATTAATTAAAAAATTATTAATAACCTAGGTATTATGTAAGGTAGGCGCTAGACTTAAAAAAAGCTTAGCGCCTACCTAAAAATTATAAAATAATAATAATACTTTTTATATTATTATTATTTTTTTAATAACTACCTATTAAAAGTAGCTAAATAATAGATAGGCCTAAATTAAACTAGTATTAGATAGTATAGTATAATACTATTTATTTATTTATTTAGGTATAGCTACCTAGATATTTCTATAAAGTATAAAAAAAAGTTATACGCTACACTACTAGTAAGTATACCTTACTTTTTTTTTTTTTACTATACTAGTTAATAATATCTAAGTTAGTAAGTAAATAATATATAAAAATAATAGTAAAATATATAATAATATATAAAGTAATAATAATATATAAAATAATATATAAAATAATATATAAACTATAGAAGGACCTATTATTATTAGTTTATTTATTTAATTAGAATTTATACTAATACTTTTAGTACTACTTTATACTAATAGTAAAAATAATAGTAAAGATAATAGTAAAAATAATAGTAAAAATAATAGTAAAAATAATAGTAAAAATAATAGTAAAAATAATAGTAAAAATAATAATAAAAGTAGGAGTAATAATATTAAAAGTATAGGTTACTTTTTTTTATATATTAAATAATATAATAAGCTAGCAACTAGTAATATTATTAAAAATATTATTAATATTATTAAAAATAGTTCTATTAAGGTAGTTTAGCTAACTAATAAGTAAGCGTTAAAAGTATACTAATAAAACTAAGTATAAGTAATTAATAGTAGTAGTTATAAGTATATAGTACTAGCGTAATAATAATAACTAATTCTAAATCTATATTAATAAAAAGTACTTATTAGTTACTTAATATCTATAAAGCTTAATAAGGACTTTAAAATAATATTAAAGGTAAAAGGTAGTATAAAATAAATATAAAAAATTTTTAAAATTACTTATAAGAACTAGAAATAGTATATAACTAGTAAAAGTAGATAGCTTAAGCTTTATATAGTTATAACTATATAGGCTTAGAATAGTTAGTAAAATAAAGTTAGTAGAAAGCTTATAAAAGAATATTTTAAATTATCTATAATAATTCTACTACTAGGTAGTAGTAAAAAAAAAAAGTATATTATATACTTAATAAATTAATAAATTGATTAAATAAATAAATAAAAAAAATATTAATTATTACTAAGAATATTTTATTATATATATATAACTAAATACTTTATAAATCTATAGGTAAGACTACTTATAAATTATAACTAACTTTTTATTAAATTAAATTTAATAAAGTTTAAATATTACTTTTTATTTTAAAAGTTTATATTTTTTTTTAAATTTATTTACTTTTAAATTAAAACTTTTTTAGTTTTTTACTTTTAAATTAGAACTTTTTTATATTTATAGTTTACTTTTTAATTAAAAGTTTTTTTTAGTTATTTACTTTTATATTAAATCTTTTTTTTTATTTTTTTTATATTAGAATTTTTTTTAAAAAAAAACTTATAAACTATTAAAAAGTTCTATTTTTATTATTAAAAATATTAAATAAACTTTATATATAAATATTTTAGCCTATAATTAATAAATAAAATTTTATAGTAAATTATATATTAATTAAAAGCTTATATATTTTTTATTTAATTATTTATTAATATATTATTTTAGTAATAATACTAATTTATTTTTCTACTTTATTACTACTTTATATTTATTTAAGTTTTTATTAGTTTAATATTTTTTTAATCTTTTACTATACTATAATATATTTATTTTCTATATTTAAGTACTTTTTATAACTATTATTTTTATTTATAATTAAATTTATATAAAATAAATTTAAAAAAATTATTAGTATATTTTTTATATATATTTAGTAAAGACTTTTAAAGAACCTAGTAATTAGTGGGTTATACGCTAAGCTAATACGCTAAGCTATAAGGGTGGTGGCGTAATTACTCCACGATTAATTGCTTAGCCGCCCGCTTTCGCCTCTTCATTAACTTTCCCCGCGCCCTTCCTTAATTTTCTCGCCACGAACCACGACAATGAACAACACAGAATCTCCGGTTATCAAATTTAAAAAACGAGGCGCCAAAAACGCACCAAGGAAAGCCACTTCTCCCCCTCCACGATCAGATTCCGATAACTCGTCGTCTGGTTCAGAAGCCGAGGGGGACGACGGACGCGTGGTGAAGAAGCGGAAGCTTAACGGGAATGCACTTAAAGCATCCACGGCAAAACAAACGCAAAGACATAATTTCGATGGCACAACAAAGTACGAAGCGAGTCGATCGACCGTGATAGAAGCCAACAACGACGCCACCAAATCCACCGACTGGTACGAAGAGAAGATCGATGACACGAGAAGTAAGAGAAACCTCTCGGAGAAAGAGGTGGATGCGCCCGTGGAACGCAAGGTCGGCCCACAGAAAACATCAACGAATGTTCGCATGATCACGATGGTGGATTACACGCCTGATGTGTGTAAGGACTACAAAACTACCGGGTTTTGCGGATTTGGCGACAACTGCAAATTCCTACATTCGAGAGAGCAATATGCTGCTGGCTGGCAACTGGATCGTGAGTGGGAAATGTCAGGCAAGGGAAACAAATCTGGAGGCACTACTGTAGCGTCGGCGAACCGCGATCTCACCGAAAAAGACGAGGACGGGATCGATTTGGCCATGCTAGAAAAGATACCGTTTGCCTGCATCATCTGCAAAAAGCCCTACAAAAATCCCATCATCACAAAATGCGGCCATTACTTCTGCGAGGCTTGCGCGCTCAAACGATATCGCAAGGATCCCACGTGCGCCAACTGTGGTGCAAAAACTTATGGCGTTTTTAATGGCGCGAAAAACTTGCAGAAATTGCTGGACAAGAAGCAAAAGTGGGAGGACAGGAAAAATGCAGAAGAAGATGCCGCTACAGCGGAGAAAGCATGAGCAGGCGTCTCAACTACGTTAACACTGACTCAATCCTGTAGAATAACAGACAGCACCCAAGCAAGCCATATGAGGGGAAGAGGAAGGAATGGCTTGACCCTTGTAAAACCAGATCGTTGATCATGAGGTGCGGCACAAGCAGAGAGAGGTCATAGAGTTCTTGAGCAGACTGGACCTCTTATCTCGCTTGCAACATTGGAGGAAGCAAGTCCCTGACATACAAGTAAATAGTAATATCAGGCGGTGATGTATGCGAGTGGAAATGGCTAACTTGGTACGCAATTCATAACCCACCATCTCTTTCACTGACTTGTTCCACTCTGTTCACCACTCTATCCAACAAGCTAACCACCTCATCGCCTACAAAAGCTGGCCCATCCTTCTGTATGAAATGGCCGCACCCCACTGCTACCAATGGCCCGATTGCTTTCCCATTATCGGTAATGGCAATCAAATCCTCATTGTACCGCTGCCACGCAGGATTTGCGTATGTCATAGTCAACAATTTAGGGATATGCAAACTTCCCGTGAAGCTTTGTTCGGCAAATGTCTCCCAATCGTGACCAACGACCGTCAGGTAAGGGCCCTCACCACCGAATCCTTGGAGACGAGGCAGGTGAGCATCCGGGAGAAGCTCAGAGAGGTTGCGTCGGGTGAGGCCCTCGTTATTGGGGACCTCGGGGTGGAACATGAGGCGATACTTCTCACGAGTATCGCGAACATCCTTCTCAGTGACACCAGGAGGTAGTTGTTGGGGGTCAAAGTCGGGAGCGTCGGGATCGGGCCATAGGGACACGAAGTCAGAGTTGGCCATGATGCTATCAAGGAAGAGTAAACCGAGAACGGTACCTGGGTAAGTTTGAGCAAAAAGACGGGCAAGGGCGCACCCGATACTGTTGCAAACAAAAATCAAGGCAGGGAAACCGGTCGGGTTCGATATGTCAAGATGCTCTTTCCATATCTGAAGGATGAATTGGTGGAGATCGCGAATTGCGCTCATGCAGTCATGGCCATGACAGGGAGGCGGCTGCTTGTCGTTTGGATCGCGGTCGCTGTCTCCCTGGCCGTATCGATCGTAGCTTAGGAGTGCCGGGTAAGGGAGCTGGGCATTTATTCTTTTTTGAAGAAAATCATGGATGGCGTTTCTCCAAGATGCGCGGGGCATGATCAACCCGTTAAGGAAAACGACGAGGGATTTGGCAAAAGGATTTGGCCGGTTCGATTTAGAAGGCGAGTGGGGATAATAGGTATAGTGAATCTTGGCACCTTTTCTGTGTTCCAGGGCGATGGACGACACTTCAGGGGTTGGGAAGGGCTGAAGGTCATCGGTAGATGAAGCGTGGGAGTCTGGAGGAGCAGGAGGAGCAGGAGGAGGAGGAGGAGTGTCGCCCTCATGGACCCTGGTAGGGCCGGCGATGAGTGAGTTCATGGTATAGGTAAGTACCTAGTTATCTGCCTACCTAGGTAGGTACATATACATCAATAGTTGTTGATGTAGTCTTCCGGCCTCTTCCAGTGCAACTCTCGAGGTCTTGTTACGTAAGACATGTGTGCTGTGCTGTGCTGTGCTGTGCTGTGCTGTGCTGTACGGCTCTGTTCTGCACCGTACGCGGACATGACGTAGCAGGTCAAGGCTGCGTTGTCGTCGGGCAAGTACTGTACGTACTGTAGCTTGGGTTGGTTGGTTGGCTCGTTCCTTCGCTCGTTCAACGTTGGTTCGTTGCACCAGGTTAGACCAAAGTCTGTTTGTGCCTTCCATCTAGGTACATATGTACGTTTAGGTAAGTTAACTAGGCAAGTTATCGGCTGTCCTTGTCCTTTCAACTTTGTAACGTTCGTTGCCTTGAGTCACCACACCCTCCCTCGCAACTACAATCTCCACATCTACACCGTCTTGCAAGCCACCTCGCACGACCCATCGCCCGCTCGCTAGACAGTGTGACAGTAGAGCTTAACTTATATCGTATCCGGCACCCCGGGCCAGTCCCCAGAAACGCTCCGCAGTGGACCCCTGGCTTGCGGCTCGGCTTGGCTGTTTGACATCTGATCTAGCAACAACCCCGACGCCCATCAACCAGCCCGCTGTCGCCATTGCCATTGCCGTCGCAGTCGCCGTCGCCGTCACCATCGCTATCTCTAACATTAACCTCTTTCCGGACCCGCAGTGCAAAGCTACCGTGATAGTGTACCCAGCTCAACCATGTCTAATAACTATGTCAACCAAGCTACCCAAACTATTATACAAGGCCTGGCTCACGACCCTGCCCCTCGACCGCCGTCTCTCCTTCCTTCTTACGTCCCCGCCAACACTGCCACCCCACCTGAAGAAGCAGACACAATGGCCATGGATAAGATGCAACTCTCCAACGAACCTTCGCTTTCAGTAAACCAGTCTAATAGTCTGGCCATTCCCAAATTCTACCCTAATCCTGCCAAAATACTTCGGAAACAAAGCCGTCCTAGGCTGGAAACAAGAATTTCTATGCCAGAAGTCACCCAGTATGACTTGGAGACCCCACTGTCCCCTCCACCGACTGAGATTGCCATGTCACCACTTCCGGCCGCAAACAGGTTACATGCAGGCCACACGCCCATCATTCCACGGGCACGTTCTCCATTACCCGACGTGAGCTCTCCAGTCACACCCGACCAAGATCCAGACGATGATCAAGGTCTCACTGGGCCTTTGACACTCCCACCTCGACCAGGTGATGGCACCGAGGAAACTATCCCACTACACGTTCTCGACGCTCAGTTGGAGAGGTTGCGTGTGGAGCAAGAAACAAATTCTGCTGGCCATGTGCTCGCTTCCCCTGCATCTGTTGATACTACATCTCCACGCAGCCCGACTGCTCATGACATTGAGGCCGTTGATGGTGTCTTGCTGAAAAAGCCACGTATCAACTTTGGTGCTCCTCTTGGGCAGGCGTAGAATGCTGGAGCTGGATCTCGACGGATCGCCACCATGTCGAAATCGCGGCCGGTTTCGCCAGGAGACGATGGAATGTAAACAATTCTTTATTTGTTGTCTTGGCTGTTGCGCATAGAAGCTCTGCTTGGGATATGTCGGCGCATTTGGAGCTGGGAACCAAGGGAGCGCCATCATTCTTAAAAGAGCCAGCATTGGCATTTTCATTATGTTTCGCTTATTTCATGTTTTCATTTTGTGCAAGAGGCGACGTTCGGAAGAAACACATGGTTACCATGAAAACTACCGATCATGAACAACCGAGATATTCGCCCATTGACCCGACGACCTTTCAACCGCACAAGAGAAAAGGAGAGTTGGAGAAGGTGTTATTTTATCCTCAACCCACACAAAACCCCTCAAAACACACCCAACAGACGCCGGCTTCGTGGGAAATAGAAGGAGCTACGTAAAATAGTTGGCCGGTGCATGGTTTCCTTCTCTGTATGTATATATCTATTCCGTAGAACAAAGTCGTATGGCTGTGCCTATAACGTTCACGTTTGCTTTGTCTCGCGATCACAGTGGCGGCACTATATGTATGTCTATGCATACATATGTAGTTGTTGATATCTGGATGCTCTCGGTGAATTATCATGCGCTCGTTAGTTTGTGCCTAATGTGATCATTCCATGCCGGTCTCCCGCTACAATTTTCGCCGAGACTGAAAGACAACTTTTGTTGAATGTTACACATGCACGTGAAAGGTGGATTGCCTTCAAATGAATGCCGCCAGGTACCTACATACGTACATGTATGTAGTCATGAAACAGATGGATCTAGACCCCCGCGCCCTGTTTCTGAATTTACCCTTTTTTTCTTATTCATACTGTTAGTGAGTTTTTTACCATCATCTCGATCTTGTCTCTTTTTGGAATTCTAGTCCATAAAGGTTCATGTTTGTTGTTGCACATGCTTTATTTTCACGTGTTTGTTATTTCTCCTCTTCAAAGGTTTTCACATGTGAAAAATCACTCAGAACCCCAACTTCCTACTTTAATACTACAGCATATAACTAGCTACACAGACGCGCAGCTGCTGCAGCGCCATAAAGAACTGTGCCCAGTGCGCCCGGGTAACCAAGAATCACTACAGGCGGAGAAGTGAGGATGGCAAGAGAGTAGATGGAAACTACCTTTAATTCCCGAAGGCTATACATGAATAAGCGAATATATATATGCGTAGATGCGAATGCTGAATATGCTTCCCTTTAGGATCAACCAATGTTTCTCCATCATTTTCCCAACCCGTTGCTCCGATAGATAGACGTATATACGTAGATGAAAGTTACAATCCTCCTACAGCCTTCGTTCCGTTCCGTTCCGTTTCGAAAGCAAAGAACCGCCCGATGCAGATGATGAGATTTGAAAATAAAAATGCTGATGATGACGATGGTGCGAATGTTGATATACCGGGTCAGTGTATCGGCCCCTCCCTTTATGTCGTCCACTAAAATCCCTCCATGCTGCCGACAATACCCATCTCTTCATCTTCGCTGAAAGGCCTCTTGTGCACGTCGAATCCTCCTCTATCATTGTCGGCATCCATGTCGACATCATTCACATTATCCTCTTCGTCATCGAGTTGCGCTTTCCCATTAAGTAGTGCAGCCTTGTCCTTCTCATCCAACCCGGCCTTTTCTGCCGCCGCCATTCTCACGCTCAATGGCCGGCTCTGCATGTAACTCTCCATATAGCTAGCCCCCAGGCTTGAAGGGAACCCAAGCGAGCCCGTTTGATTGAGATCGTCGACCCCTGAGCCGTCGATTCCGCCCACATAGGAGCTGAAATCTTTTTCGCCAGTTTCCATACGTTTGGGAAGTGAGGCATAGATGGGAGCCGATGAAGCATGTTGGGGGATGTTGCGGGTGGCCACAACTTTTGGTGGGGAGCGCTCAAGGAAGGGGCGCCCAGTACTGGCTGGAGGTTCGTATGTGACGGGCGAGCGGATTGAAGACGGAGATGGTGATGATGAAATAGCGGGTGGAACGGGATTTGGGATGCCAATGGGTTCTGCGGTTGGTATTGCTGGGTTGTTGGTGCTGTTGCTGGGGGAAAGATCTGAAATTGGAAAAGCATCGGGCATGTTTTCTTGGTGTTCACGCTGTGGAGAATCAACATCAGACATGAGGCGCGGATCTATCATTTCCTCCAGTGATGTGGTTGAAGTAGAAGCGCTTGAAGGCGCAGTGTCGCTGGGTGACGTGATCGACGGTTCTGTCACCAGGTCGGCCGGAAGGACAATTTGATCGTCTATCACCAAGCTCACCCGTTTGCGCCTGCTTTTTTCGTTGCCATTGCGAAGCGACGACTTCTTCATGGCCCCGGGACGCTTGGCCTTTTTCACGAAATCCGACGTGCTACGCTTCTCGGTGGTGGCAGCGTCCCCGCTCGGATGCTCCGAGTGTCCTACTTGTTCAGCCTTTTTAAGCATCGCCGATCCGTATTCCTTGGATGATGGCACGTCACGCGGCGGCGATCCCATTTCGACGTCCGGTGGCGGGGCAGATCTTGGGATATCGTGGGCCATGGTGCTGTTGCTCTCCAGCCTCTCTTCTCCCTTCTTCGTGGGCGGCGACGGTGGTAGACTTTGGGCATCTAGCAGGGGTAAGAAGAAGGGGACAAGTCTTGATAGTTCTTTTTCGCGCTTGTGTACGCGCTTTTGGCGCTTCTCCTTGTCTTCGGGGCGACCTGAGATTTGAAGGGTAGGAGAAGAGGAGGAGGGAGACAACGGAGGGAGAGACGGAAAGGGCGAGACAGCGGTGGAAGGTGGTGGTTGAGTCTGGGTGCATTCCATTTCACGGTACTGGGCTAGGAGCTAGCCGGATTAGCGATTTACGAAAGGTACCATATGTATGTATGCATGCATGTATGTATGTGTGTATGTATGTATGGACGGATATGCTAGGTAGGTGCAAGGCAGAGGCAGGCGGGCGGGCGGCAAGGGCAACACGAGGGATAGATGGGATGCAGCAAAGGGTGTAGTTGAATAAATACCTTCTGCTCGTACATGGTGAGTTCAGCTTGCTTCTTGGCCACATAGGCATTGATGTCTGCCTCGAGCTTCAGCTGTTTTGCCGACACTGCGGCCGTGAGCGAGGCCAATTGCTCCGTGGTGAAGCCTGGAGCCTCGGCCAGGCTCGGATCGCGTTCGAGGAGCATCTAGTTACAATAGGTAACTTGATGTGGTTGCCGCAGAGCCGAATACGCAGGTATGTACCTATGACGAAGTCACGAGATGGCTGCGACGAATAAGGTTCACGTTATGGTACAAGTATGACAGTAATGTTTGGTGGGCATGCAGCGGCAGACAAGGGCACCTGGGGCTCGTGTCAGTTGGGACGTGGGAACCTTGAACATTGCTGAGCAACATCAGGCGCGAGTGAGCGGGCGGGCAGAGTCAGAGGTGCAGGTGGGCGGTTCAACGTATGTACCTGGCGGTTTAAAGTGACGCATCCGGAATGATTATGTGGTGAAGGAGCAGGTGACGTGAAGCCTGGAGGCCGTGGCCGTGATGGTGGCCGTGGTCGTGGCTGTGCTTGCCGGGTTGGAGGCTAACGCGAACGGATGAGTGAGTAGCTGAAGGGAGAGAGATGTAGAGGGGGTGAAGCGTGAGGGAGAGGAAGGAGAGGAAGGAGAGGAGGAGAGGAGGAGAAGAGGAGAAGAGGAGAAGAGGAAGAGGGAGAGACCAAAGTCTTTCACGAGTCACACATGTACTCACCTAACGAGATGGCAATAGGACAGGACAGGACAGGACAGGACAGGACACTACATGAGATGCGGTCCGAATCGAGCTGGGTGAGTTGACTAGATCAACAAATGTACTGCAGGCTGCAACCAACAAGTCATCTGTACTGTACTGTAGGTTACTAAGTCGAGTCCTTGAACGTTTTTTTTCTCGGTGGGGGCTCTCATCACTGCTCTGCTCTGCTCTGCTCTGCTCTGCTCTGCTTGTGCTCTCGGACAGGTGGGGCTCGGCCTCGGCCTCGGCCTTCTTTCATCTCATCCCTCAACGGCGGCTACATAAGGCTAGCACCCGTTCTAGAACCTGTACCTGTCCTGTCCTGCCCATGCGAACCATAACTTAGTCACATCGTTTACAGGGAGGGAGCACCAAATCTTGATGACTAGGTAGGTATTTGCAGGTACAACAACATCCAACTACTTCACTTGGTACTTATTCAGCACCAACTACTTAGGTACTACTTACTTCCAAGAGTGCCAACAGTCCTCCCCGGTGCATCCGACTTTGCAGTGGGCGCCAAGGCCCATCCATCTATTCCCATTCAACTCGCCTCCTCTCCTCGGCCAACTCACCATTTCAACTCTACAATACGCTGCCACATGTTCCTACACATGCAGCGCCCCTGCATGCTTTTCATGCGCTGCCACGCCCATGCCTCTGAAAAACCCAATTGTACTGTGCGTTATCCCCTCCTTCCCATGCTACCCCCAAAAAAATGCATTCACCCATGCAATGCTACATTTACAATCGACATGATGACACATATGCTTGTGCTGTGTGCTTGCTTCCAAAATCAATAGATGCCTTGCGTGCGGTACTGAAAGGTATCGTAACTGCCCATGTGTTAGCCAGTCCCCGTTTGACATTCATAGCATGCATGCATGCATGCATGCATGCTATGCCTCCACTTACAGTCGGGTATAATAACTCCCCACACTCTTCGCAATCAGCTCTTCTACAAATACTTCCGCCTCTTCTTTGCTCAAATGCAACATCATGCGCGCTCGCAATGAATTGGTGACGCCCGCTGCCCCCGCCGCAAAGCACGGCATCTTGCTCTGCTTCCCCATCATGTCCACGAGCATAATAAATCGCTCTGCTTCTCTTCTCAACGCCTGGAATGCTTGCTTGCAGAGACTCTTGAATTCCTCAAAAGCTGGAGATGCCAACCCCCCAAGCACGTCGACATAGTCTTGTGTGAGCTTGAACGGCGCAGCCTCAAACCCCATGCTACCCGGCGAGTTGGAGAGCATGAACCCAAAGTCGATGTGAATAATATGACCCATGTTGTCAATAAGCAAGTTACCGTTGTGCCGGTCCTTGAGTTGGAGAACATAGCAGATCATGCTATAAGCGGCCAGAGATCGTGTAAAGGCGTCGACACCTGCCCGGTATGGATCCGAGTCGGCTTCACCAAATGTCTTGATGAAATGATCCTTGAGAGTTGCAATGCGTTTTCGGGGATTGGTGCCAGCTGCTATACTTGCCAAGGTAAGACTCCTCTTCAGTGAGTGTAAAGAAACTCCGTTGGTAATTGTTTCGATCAATCCGGATGATTCGCCCGTAACTAAGATCCTCATCCGCTTTGTCCATACAGGAACATTCGCTTCTTCCCAGATCTTGCCACATACCTGGATGAGTTGACAAGCAAAGGCTTCTTGTCGGAGATCAGCCCCTGTCTTCACAATGACACTCACAAGATCCCAATTCTTCATATGACCGTAGGGAGATGAGCGGCGTATTCGTTCTCTTTTAGCACTCCAATCCTCACCAAAAGTCGCGGCACTGGGATCATCACGGTCGCCTTGGCGTTGTACACCGCCCGTCTTCAGATCATTCTCCATGCGGGCCGCCCCAGCACCTGTGTTGGCAGCAGCTGGCAATCCTTCCTCGAGCTCTTCTGGCTCAGCGGATATGACAGTCGCGTCTGTTTCGGCCATGATGGTGTCAAAGGTGGGTCCTGCTTCTTCGGCAAGAAAGTTCTGCTCTTCCATGCTCTGCATGCTGGCAATGATTTTGGCTTTGATGGCAGCCACTTCAGCTTTGGGACGTTTTGAGCCACTTGCCTCCAATTGAGCCAGCATTTGGGCTGCTGTTCTCATGTGAGTAGCAAGAGCAGAGATGTCTGGCTGGTCGGCACTCTGGGTTCCGCGGCTGAGGGGAACAGTCATTTTCCTTGGGCCCGGACTACTCGATCGGCTCACTTCCATATCCGAAGTTCGTGGTGTAGATAACCCTGCGATAGAGGACAGCGTATTTGTGCCACTCGAGGATCTTGGAGGGGCTGTTTTGCCTGTGGCAACGGTACTGGGCAACGTGATATTTGCCACACCCGAGGTGATGTCGCCTTCAACCAGCCCCTTGATAAGTGACGTGCTACCAAGATCACCATTAGATGGTTCAAATACGCTATCAGATCCGTTTGGTTGAGTTTTGTCGTTAACAAAATGGTCGGCGTGAGTGATGTCAAAAAGACGTCGTTTGGAAGTCCCTTTCTCCATCATAAGTTTTTCCAGAAGCTGCTTGTTTTGCTCGGTTTCCGGATCAAAATTGAAATCTTCCTTCAAGACCTCGACCATTAGTAGATAAGGTACCCTCTCCGCGCTGTTGAGACTAGTAGCCTCTGCCGGATTAATCCGTACAATGCGATGGTGTTGACTCTGTGACGGAATCCCATCTTCAAGAGTTGCGGGCGATATTACTGGTACGTCTACTTCTGCTGGAAGGTCTTGGGTGATTAGGGCAAGCTCGGCTCTCAGTGCACTTAATCGAGCTGGTTTTGGTACTATGACCAGCCGGTTTGATATGTCCTCGAGTGCACTCAAGAACTGGGTTTGGTTGCGGAAGTAATTTGACCGCAGCAAACGACGTTTCTGAGATAGCGATAATGCCGTTGGCGTCAAGGGTCTTGGGATGTGTTGTTTATGAGGCCTATGATGATCCGGTCTATGGCCCAAGCCAGCAGTTGGGGGAGGAGTGGGAAGAGGCGAGGAAGCAGGAATTCTGAAGTCGGGTAGCGATGACGAGCTCAGCCTAGCTTCAGCGCTCACGGCGAGAAGACTGTGCCTATGGGGCTGCGCTGAAGATACCCTATCAGGAAATCCAGAGCGCGCTGATTTTTTTCTATCCAACCTTTCCACATCTCGTGGGCGCGGTGCGGGCATCCGAGGTGATCTCCCGTCCTCGGGGTCAGAATTGCCTCCTGTTGGCTTCGTGCGCCTGGGGCGCGGTGAACCTCCTGCAACGGTGTGGCTCCTGCCTACTTTAGCCGTCTGAACATTGTCCGAGATCATGTCATCGACAGGTCGCGGCTTGCGGGCCTGGGCGATTGCCAATGGACCTGCATGTTTGGGGAGGAAAGGCGCCGCTACACTTGCCAATACCAAACTAGAGAGGACGGTAACAGGGAGGATATTCTCTTTGATCCTCTCGCGCCTTTGAGGTTCAGCGGAACCGAAAACGATGCGCTGGACCTTGTTGTATATCCTCCGGCATGTCTTGAAGGAGTGCGAGTTGGGATCGGAAGCGAGGTCATGCAAGTAGGTTTGGAACAGCCAAAATGTCTAGTCAGGGGAGAATTAGCGGGCGCATTGCAGGGAAAAGAGATGGGATGAATGCATGGATTTCCCCGAGCGGGCGTACCAGAAGCGCACCGTTTACTGACTCCTCACATAGGTCTATGATAAACTCCTCCAAGGCCATGGAGTCATTGTCGACGCTGATGAGCAAGTGGCATAGCCTGTCCCGCATAAGCTAGCTGGCTCGTTCCGGAAACGCGGCGGTGAACGTACTGTGGGAGGAAGAACTCAATCTCCTCGTAGGCAAACTGGCGCAGCTTGGAACAAAGCACATAATGGATTCCGACGTGTTCTGCGTAGCGGCTACAAGAGCCAAAGTCAGCGGGGAGGGCGGCGCAAGGAGGGGATGGTGGTGGTGGTGGTGTAGGCGTGTGGCCGTGCAGCAGCGAGCGGGACGCAACGGTGGCTTTCGGGGGAGGACAGGTAGAGCAGGTGGAACAGGTGGAACAGGTAGAACAGAGGCAGACTCACGACAAGTAGGCGACGGTGAGCGAAGGATCGTGGTTGAAGTGATCCGACTCTAGGAAGCGCTCTAGCAGATTCCAACTCATCTGGGACGGCTCATTGGGACGCGGGTTGGAGAGACGAGGACTGACATACAGACAGCAGTGGACGTGGACGGTGGACAGTGGACAGTGCAGTGGACAGCTTACCTAGTTGACGTTAGTTAGCCCAGGCCAATGGCGGGTGGTGCTTGTTACAGTACAAAAGGTTAGCTAACTCGGTAGGGTCTAGTTGGTCGAGTACGGGGGAGCCAAGCATTCGTCCTCCTACAACATGTCGTGTACCTACTTAATGTACCTCTGTACAATATCCAACTGCATCCATGGTAGCCATTCATGTACAGTACAACTAGATTACAGCCCTCTCTACTTCCATTGGACTTGACCTCACCCCTCTGCTATTCAGTACTTGTACTCGTCGTCTTTGCGTCGGCCAGCCACAAGTCGATCCATCCGTCCATGGATCTTGACATTAACCACCTGTGCGTGCAGCTTGGAGTACGGTCAACTAGTGCGTGAGAGCTGTGAACACAAAGGAAAGAGTGGGACGGAGAGGGAGAGGGAGCGTTTGAACATCTATTAGCCATGCTCAACCATTGCCTGCTGACAAAATATACGGATCGCGGATATCTACTTTCCGCTTTAGTCATCCACTCTTCGGTGAGAACCCGGTGCTTACCAACTCTCTCGTCCAACTTCTATCCAAACAATATCAGTAAACCATTTGCACCAGCAATAGCCATCGTGCGGACGAATAGTTCGGCAAGAAAAAAAAATCATGCTTGTTAGGAGTGAGACGAAGACGCCCCGCCCCGCCAAGGCTGTACAGTAAGAAACATGTCTGTATCCTATCTACCTTGATAATACCAAGTCCTGGCTTTCGCCTTTTGGTCCGGTGCTCGTGCGGCCAACTACAGCACACTTGCCATCGAATACACGGTTGTAATATTCAGGAGTTCCTGGTTCCATAAGAATATAAAGGCAGCACTTGAGAACACCGGTGCCCAAGGAACTGTCAACCTAATCACTACACCTTCACATTGCATCCACAACCGTCTCCGATTTCAATCCAATATAGCTCTGATTTTTCTTTTCAAACCAACTTATTTCCTCCTCTCTTCCAGTGCTAGGGAAATCCAGTACACCATCATGCCTGACCAGCGCAACATAGTCATTCTGGGATCTTCCTTTGCAGGCATTCAGTCCGCCCAGTACATCATCAAATACATCCTCCCCAGTCTCAATGCCAAGTCGGGCGTAAAACATCATCTCTACGTTATCAGCCCGTCTCCAGAGTTCTACTATATGCCAGCGGCACCACGCACTAGCGTTTCTGTGTCACGCCTCCCCGTTGACAAGCTCTTCATCTCCTTGGATGCTATCTTCGACAAATTTCCGAAGGGTGATTTTACTTTCATTCAAGCATCCGCCTCCGGTCTTGATACAGGCAGTCGAACAGTGCTCTATCGCAGAGGCGACAAGGCTGCTGAAGAGAAGCTTGCCTACCATGCCCTTATTATCGCAACAGGAACCAACACGCATCATCCGGCTTTCTCCAGTCAAGATAGCGAAATTACCAAGGACGCTATCAAGGACATGAACTCACAAGTATCATCTGCAAAAAATATCGTTGTTGTCGGCGGTGGGGCTACCGGTGTAGAAACAGCAGCTGAACTTGGAGAACATCTGAATGGAAAACCAGGCTGGTTCTCCACACCTCCGCGGAAAGTCAATATTACACTGATCACCGCGTCCAACCAGCTCATTCCGCAGCTACGCCCCGCCATCGGCAAATCGGCAGAAGCAACACTCAAGAACCTCGGCGTGGAGGTTCGATACAACACTCGTGTTACCGACACACGGCAGGGGGACAAAGGACAAACAACCCTTACGCTCAGCAAGGGTGAAAAGATTGAGACAGACCTGTATCTCCCGCTACATGGTGTCTTTCCAAACTCTTCGTACCTTCCCAAAGAATTGCTCAACTCATCTGGCTACGTAGTTACAAACTCTGCGACTCTGCGTGTTGATGCGGCAGGGCCGCGCGTATACGCCCTGGGCGACATTTCTTCCGTCTCGCGGAACAAAATTGCCGATCTAAATGACATGCTACCCGTCCTCCATACCAACCTCAAACGCGATCTCTATGCCTTCAACCCATCGAACCCCTTTGCACCTGCTCCAGGCAAGGATCGCGAATTTAAGCTCATGCAGAAGGAGATGTTGGGCGTCACTCTTGGGACTTCGAGTGGCGTGGGAGCAGTTGCTGGTTGGAGAATACCAGGCTTTATAATATCGTTCCTCAAGGGCCGGGATATGATGGTGGGTATGGTTGCATCCGCCCTTGTAGATGGTTCACGTTTAAAGGAATCCCCGTGGAAGGGAGAGGAAGTGGTAGCGTAAAGGCTAGGAGGTTGCCGGCGGTAGGCATAGTACAGCATTGTAATGGATTTCTTTCGCGTTTACCCCTGTGCTTCCACACATGCATTTATATAGTAGCAGCAGAAACGGAGCCTCTGTAGTTTTTTTGTGTTACCTTTCCTTTAACTTCTTTAATGAACAAGAGCAAAAAACATTAGACAATAAGTTCAAACGTAGTGTACTATATACTTAACAGAGTCCATGTGCAGTGGTATATCACAGCCTACAATATGCCTTAAAAATATCTAGAAGCGCAGAGCAATACATATTAGACCATTACACGTGTAACTATCCATCAGGACTGTGAATGTACCCCTCAAAAACTTAATCAACTTATCTAACAAATAATGACAATTAAACGATTAATGAAATACAACTCTGTGTATGATCTTGGTATATTTCTAGTGATCAGGGCGACCCTTCTTGTCCTGCGATGATGAATACCGACTTTGAGATAGTGACGTAGGGGAATGGATGGAAAAAAATGGACGAAAAAACGGATTCGACTTCACTCCATTTTGGTCTTGAGTTTCAAAGCCCGACATTTAGCTTATAACAACGTACCAGACAGAAACAAAACCTTTAGCATCTGGCCTAGAGCTAACACTCCACACCCAAATTACTTTTTTCATCTATTCACCAACCTGCCAATTTCCTTTTTCAAAACAGAGACCACAGTCTGCTCCTCTATTTCCGCTAGAGGCCCTTCTTCTACACATGTCCCTCGCCTTTCCCCGAGCATCCCTGCCTCCCTCACTTTGCCCTCCCAATCCATGCCCTCGAAAACCTCGACTGCCATCTTTACTAACCTTCTATGATCCCTGTGCATCCACTCCAACAACCCTTCCTCCTCGACAAATGCACCCCGCGGTACATAGATAAAGGGCACACGTCCATTTCCGAGGATCTCGGAGCACATACCCCATCCTAGCTTTCCTAAAACGGCGTCGCTGGCCGCGATGAGATTGGGAATGTACGCCGTCGATGATATCCTATGAAAAGATGGAGGAAAGTGAATAGTTTGACTTAGGCAGATCCAGTGTGGTGGGAGGGTAGGGGGTTTGAAGCCAGAAGAAGGAGAAGCTTGTTGAGGCTGCCCGCCGAAACAGTGGAGAAGGACTTTTGTTTCCGGCTCGAGGAGCTGGGGTATGCCTAAAGATGTCAAAGTTGCGATCCTGGAAGCATTGGTTTTGCGGAAGTGCGCTGGGATGTCAATTGTCTTGCTTCTTGGATATCGCATCGGTATGTATCCAGGTAATCGCAACAATACATCAGCGGCGTTGTACTGTTTCGTCATTTCTTGTATAAATTGTTGAACTGCTTCATCGACAACCCCATTTTCCTCTTTTCTATGTAGCTTCAATAAACCCTCCAAGATCCCATCAAACAGGAAATTCGTAACCAGAATACAAGCAACGCCGTTTAGCCCACAGACAATACTTGGGCAATCGGAAATTATGACACGTACTCCATTATCTCTCAAAAAAATTTCCTCTTGGACCAGCGCCGCCCCAGCATCGAACTTGCGGACCGAATCGAATGTTTGAGGTGCGGAAAGCGTGTACGGATTCGTTTGGACAATGGCTGGTTGGAGAGGGAGTGTGTAATTCGAAAATGTGATGGGATATGATTCCATGTCTTTCCAACCATCGCGCACTGAAGTGAGAATGTCCGAAGGGACATTTGTACGGATGTAGATGTGGTATCTCGGGCCTTGAACGTAGTGGGGGTGTTGTTGGATGCCGTTGCTGTTGCTCATATTGCCATTTTGTTGGAGAATCAACTGGGCTAAATTGACAATGCGCATGAAATGCCCGAACCCATGAGCCGAGGGATAAAAAGCCAAATGAATTGGTTGTGGAGTGTCCATTGGTGAAATTCTGGTGGGCATGTCATACCCCGGGACAGAGTTGCTTGTTCTTGAGACACGACGTGGCGACGTTCCGTATGGAGACACTAATGATGAACGCGCAACATAGGTGTACGAGTCACGAATTTGAAGTCAAAATAGTAAGAAGGCGGTTGGCCAAACTATAAGTATCGGTATATGGGGATCGGCAGTTGTGTAAGAAGGGTATGTAACCGGAACCGAGATGTAAGCCAGCCAGCCAGCCCACCACATTACGCTGCAGCACGGAAGCGACTCCTCTAAACGCATGCCAGAGAAGAAACAGAAAATTATACCACGCAAAAAATCATTTCATTCATGTAGCCTGGTAACGTCCATCACAAAGGGCTGCCGTTATTTTATTACGGTGGTGCCTACGATACGCCTTAATCATCGAGAAATTGATCCTGTACTCGATCTACCAAGTCGGCCTTCTTTCCCGCCGTACTCAATCCCTTTGCTTTTAGATAGGATTTCAGCACGGCAACACTTTGCTTCTGAACAGTACCGCTACTACACATCTTCGCCATTTGTTCATCAGTAATGACATCATCATCATTATGGCCATCGCCACCCTCCTTTTTGATTCTCTTTTTCGGCTTGGGTTCATCATCATCACCATCGGTCTTTGGCCGTTTTGCGCCTGTCTTGCCACGAGACGGTAGGATAGATGTAGATGAATGATTTACTTTGGCCAGATCGAGCTCAAATTGCTCACCGTATTCTATGATGTACGGCGCGGCTCGCTTTTCGATTTGTCTGTACTTTGGCACCGTCTTATCGTCCACCTTTTCGGGTATCTCTTCCTCGAGCGCCATGGCCTGGAGGATTTTGTAGAACCACTGCAAGTCTGGATTGGGGTATTTGTTCGGTTCATACACGCCCTTGGGTAATTGTAGTTGTTCCATGATGACGCGCATCTTGTCGGTGAGTTCGGGTGTACTGGTGGGTTCGTGCTTGTGTTCAGGACACTGTCTGATATCGTCGGCGAAAGGAAGGGGAACGATCCATAGCCCTGGTGGCATTGTTTGCTCGCCGCTTTCATCTACTCGTTCTTCACCAGGAATGATAGCGGCAAGAACTGGTGCGGCATTTTTACGTGCGATGAACCACGATAACGCCATCTTACGTGATTTGAGTAGTTTCTGCTGAAGAGCGGAGAAAACCCGCGTGGAGCCAACAAAGTCGGCTTCAGAGGGGTATATAAAGCTTGCCTTGCCAACATTAGCCCATATCGGTAGGGAGGAAAGCGGCTTAAAGCCAATGATGCGTATGATGGGCTCGCCAAAACATTGCCGGATTTGAACGAATTCTTCAGGGGAGAAGGTAATAGAGTCGCCGCCAAATTTATAGGCTTTGCGGAGTTCTCCCTTCTCCACAACACGGGCTGTGTCGTCGGCCATGTGAGTGGTCGATGCAGTCACTATCTGCGGCTTTTCGCCTCCAACCCATACATTACAGCTTTTCACGTGCTCCTGTCTTTTAATAAGAATGAAACCTTTTACACCAATGCGCAGATCTGGGCCTATTTCAAAGGGAAGGCTGAAAAGTGCTCGGCGAGGTGCAGCTCTCGAGTTGATAGAGGATAGGAGTTGTTTTAGCAGACTTATGCCATCACCGCTTTTTGCGATCTTGGTGGTCGACGGTACTGCGATTGGGGCGTCGGGATCCGATGGAGACGTAGGGTAGACCAAATCATCATAAAATTTTGTACGGTCGAACAGATGGTCCTGGTGAGAAATTGGGAATAGATCGATGGTGCACCCCAAGTCGTAGAGATCGCGTGCGCGGGTGATGGCCGTATCCTTGTCCTGTTTAACATTGACGGGATAGTCGTTGTCCGTTACAAGAAAGAGACGTCTTGAAGAGAAGTTGGGAGCTTTTGTTGTGAATATCTGATTTGCGCAGAAAAGGACGGTGGATATGGCCACACGCTCCTTGGATGGTTTGAGGATCTTGGCTGCCTCGTCTTCATTTTCCAGAAGATCGCGCAGCTGCTTTACATCTCGCGCGCAAGGGATGTCGAGGTCGGAGAGTAGGTAGCAGTTTTGAAATGTGTTGTCGCTATCCTTCAGGTCTGACTGCTCGGTACCAAACAACAGTATTCCCATCATGTCTTTGGGGTTGGAGATTATGCGTTGCTGCATCAGTTGGTAGGCACATTCAAGGGCAGCAGATACTGGTGAATCCCGCTCGGCGCGCTTGTCGTCTGATGGTGCAGGGCGCTCCAGCATGGATGAACTGACATCAATTGCAAAAAGTATAGCGTCCTTGATAGCTTTGTAGCTCTGAAGGAGTTAGAGAGTGTAGCAACCAACGCTGCGCAAGAATTTGCACATACAGTATCATCGATTTCTTCATCGTCGTCATCCTCTTCTCCCCCGGGGCGGTTGTTTTGCCAGTCAGCGGCCATTGTGATACGTAGAGTTGAGTACAAGTGATCTCAGATGTATTTGAGGTTCCGAGAGCTGCAATTTTAGGAACGGATTATACGGTGTATGGATCTGTGTGCGGCGGCCTGATTGATATACGTTCTGTGCCTTGATTGTTTGTAACTAACTACCTCGGTGTAGGCAGCAAGCATGCCAGGCGTCAACGTGTTGCAGGTGCGCGCGTGCTCACGTGAGCCGTGAGTGGGGCAAGGATGCTCTAGGAAATCGCCAGCTCGATCTGTATCCCCGATCTCCCGTTGCGCCTTCGATTTACCGAGCCTGCCATTGGTTGGCGTCACTCTCCATTCCAGATGCTGCGAGCTGTACTGTCTGTCCCAAGGTCCAAACAACAACTTTTTCCTACAGATTGTCCCTCCATTCTGCTCGTTTCAACCCCTTCATCTGGTGTGTACCTCAACCTCCAATGGCAATGCGTACGCCCATTGCACAAGTTGTGCGGCGCGCGGCGCCGCATTCATCCGCCACATCGCTCTGGGCACCGTGTGCTTCTCGATGGACCAGAGGCAATGCAACCGTAGCTCCGCCAGTGACGCAGAACTCCACAGGCTCCAAAGGCCCTACTGCCATGGTTTTCATGAATATGGGCGGGCCCTCGACGACGGATGAAGTTCACGATTTCCTCAGCAATCTGTTTGTATGCGCACATCCATGACAGCATCACTCGTTACCCACGCTGACCTTGACTAGTCCGATGCCGACCTGATTCCCCTCGGGCGCTTCCAAAGCCTCATAGGCCCGCTCCTTGCGAAGAGACGGACGCCCAAGATACAGAAGCAATATTCGGATATTGGCGGAGGCTCGCCCATTCGTAAATGGTCCGAATATCAAGCCGCGGAAATGTGCAAGATTTTGGATAAGACATCGCCCGAAACCGCGCCACACAAGCCGTATGTTGCTTTCCGTTACGCCAATCCACTGACGGAGGAAATGTACAAGCGCCTTCTGGCCGACGGGTTTGGGGGTGGGAAAGGTGGGCGTGCCGTTGCATTCACACAGTACCCACAATACTCTTGCTCGACGACTGGATCGTCGCTCAATGAGCTGTGGAAATGGAGGCAAAGACTTGAGGGGAAACGCGCAACCGGAGAGGTGAATCCTGAAGGTTCCATCAAATGGAGTGTGATTGATCGGTGGCCGACACACCCAGGACTTGTGGAAGCCTTCGCCCAGAATATCGAGAAGACACTTCAGGAATATCCTCCAGAGAGAAGAGACAACGTCATCCTTCTCTATTCTGCGCACAGTCTTCCCATGTCGGTGGTCAACCGAGGTGATCCGTACCCAGCCGAGGTCGCCGCGACCGTTCATGCCGTCAACCAAAGGCTTGGTATGAAGCATAAATACCGACTTGTCTGGCAGTCTCAAGTGGGTCCTCAGCCTTGGTTGGGTGCCCAGACATCTGATACCGTTAAGAATTTCATGAAGAAGGGTAATACAGACATGATATTGATCCCCATCGCCTTTACTAGCGATCATATTGAAACGCTTTACGAACTGGACAAGGAGGTGATTGGAGAAGATGCTGAAGGGCACGAGGGTGTGAAGCGCGTGGAAAGTCTTAATGGAAACCCTGTGTTCATCGAGGCTCTTGCCGACCTCGCAAAAGCGCATATGCAAAGTGGCATTGCGTGCAGTCCTCAGATGACGCTGAGGTGTCCAGGTTGCGTAAGTGAAAGGTGTCTTGCTCAAAAGGAATTCTTTGCTGGTCAAACACAGCTGATTGAACCACCGAGCGCGTAACCATCATGCAGAGTCAGAGTTAGGCATAGATTCACTGTATATTACTGTACGTGTGCAGCAGAGACGGATTTAGAAAAGTAGTAATGATATTCCAACCGATACTTTGGTAGTTTTCGAGAAAAGATCATTTCTCTTTGTAACGTCAACGATTTTATATCGATGGCCACTAGGAAGGGGAGGGAGACTGGATAGGCTTCGATATCCCAGTTTCAATTGTCGAAGACTTTTGATGAGTTGACTGCAAGCTGCTTGGCGATCTGGTGAACCAGTAAATACATGTGTTCGCAGTGGAACAATTCGTTACATGTATATGTACACAGTATGTAACATGTACATTTAAGACATGAACCAGCATGCATGCATCTAGCACACCCTTAATCGATAAGACGCTGGAAGACACTGAGAATTATCAACGTGATTGCACTCGTCTATTGGTTTCTGTCGTATTTGCATCGCGCACATTGATTCAAAGTACACGCAGCTCATTGTACAATCTTATGAGCGGGCTGTTCTAAGGGAATAGGCCGTAAATGCTTTAATCACAATCAGTATATAGGCGATCGTACGAAGAGAATAAAGTACCGTAAAAAAATAATTCAATGTTCCCTCCTGCCGTGCCGGTGCGGAACAAATGGTCAATCGATGGTCAAAGTTTAGTCACGTGATGGTTTTAGCTTCCCAACATTGAACGCGAATCTTTCCGAATCCAACATCCTCACTCACACTTCGACAATCCCCTCCATCTTCCTCTCTCGTCCTCCTCCGGTCAATTGTCAACATGCTTTCACGAACGATCAGGAGGGGCCTCGCATCTCCTCTCAGGCGCAATGCTTTTGCCATCCGCCGAGTGACCACAGATGCTGCCAGCTCTCACGCCGATAGGGAAGCTGTGCCAAAGGTAGGTACCTCTTCGCCAAATGCGATCAATTAGACTCGTAGGAGGAATGCTAAGTCGAAAACTTCCAGGACAACGATGCTCCCTTCGAAGTCCGTCTCTCCGACGAGAGCTTCGAGACGTACGAATTGGACCCGCCGTCTTACACGCTCAACACCACAAAATCTGAGCTGAAGCAGATGTACTACGACATGGTGGCCGTACGGTACGACAGACTCCTTTCTGTACACAGACAGTTTTGGTGTGGATGATATTCTAACTGAATGTTATAGCCGTATGGAAATGGCCGCCGACAGGCTCTACAAAGAGAAGAAGATCCGAGGTTTCTGTCACTTGTCAACAGGCCAGGAAGCCGTTGCTGTTGGCATGGAACACGGCATTGAGCCTTCTGATCACGTTATCACTGCTTATCGATGCCACGGATACGCCATGATGCGTGGAGGGTCCGTCAAGTCGATCATCGGCGAATTGTTGGGCCGCAGGGAGGGTATCGCTTACGGAAAGGGTGGCTCCATGCACATGTTTGCCCCCGGTTTCTATGGTGGTAACGGTATCGTTGGTGCTCAGGTTCCCGTTGGCGCTGGCATCGCCTTTGCGCAGCAATATGAGAACAAGAAGAATGTCACCCTTGCCCTATACGGTGATGGCGCCTCGAACCAGGGACAGGTCTTTGAAGCTTTCAACATGGCCAAACTTTGGAACCTGCCTGTAATCTTCAGCTGCGAAAGTATGTCATCATTCTTCCATTCATTCAAGACCTGAGGGCTGACTAGAGACAGACAACAAATATGGTATGGGTACCGCTGCTAACCGCTCTTCCGCTCTCACCGACTACTACAAGCGCGGTCAATACATTCCCGGTTTGAAGATCAACGGTATGGACGTTCTTGCTGTTAAAGCTGCCACCCAGTTTGGAAAGGAATGGTGTGCTGCCGGAAAGGGTCCTCTCGTTTACGAGTTCGTGACATACCGTTACGGAGGACACTCCATGTCTGACCCAGGAACCACCTACCGCGTAAGTCCATGCTTTCCCTCTAACCCGATCATACTAACAGGCCTATCAGACTCGCGAGGAAATCCAGCGCATGCGTAGCACCAATGACCCCATCGCCGGATTGAAGCAGAAACTCCTTGACTGGGGTGTCACCTCCGAAGAGGAGCTTAAGTCTATTGACAAGGAGGCACGTGCCAAGGTCGATGCTGAGGTTGCTGAGGCAGAGAAGATGGAGCCCCCCGAGCCCACCGGCACAACCCTCTTCGAGGATATCTATGTCAGGGGCTCAGAACCCGAGTTCCTCAGGGGCAGGATTCCAGAAGAGAACTTTTACTACACTGAGGCCAACCTCGGAGGCGAGAAGCCAGCCGTCGCCAGGACTTAGATGCGTAGAAGTTGGATGGAGGACATGACCACCGAGGAAGAATTGTAATTCTATCACTCATACTTGGTGAAGATGTATTATGGGCGTATTAATGTATCAACTGGGCAAGCACGGTGTAGGCTAAATAGACTTTTCTTGATGATATCCTACTCGATGTGTTATTATACTATGCAGTACATCTTGTATGATTGCCCTTTTGCAGGACAAAAATCGCAGTGAAATGTGACCAAGTTTGAAGACAGCTCAGTAAGAACGATGTATTTTTAGGCGTAATAGTACAGTAGTGGTTTACCTGTGTAAGTAGGCAGTAGAGATGAAAGAAGAAGCGATTGGTGGTCAAAGTGGTTATGTCATGATTAAAATACGGGTGACGACTAGATCCTTGCACACCAGGCGCGACCCGCGACTTTGATCTCCAAACTTTTTATCCTTCCCCATTCAATTCACGCAAGATGGCTCCCACGTACTTGTGTAGGGTTTGCTCAAGATCTCTTGCAAGAAAATCCTACGCATTGGTCGAGGTACGTACAATGATTTCGACTACACCGGCTTTTGGCGCCTTCTCTAACCGCCATAGGCTTCGCAACGCTCAACCTCGCAGTTTGATCGTTACCTCCCAGCGACAACCTCGAGATTTTATCATGCTACAAAGACGCTCTCGAGCGCAGACGCGAAGTCTAGTAGAACCTCAGACACCACCGGACGGCAGAAAGTTAAGCTGAATTCGGCCACAGGGTTAGCAGCAAAGATCCGCGAAAAAGCTCCTTTGATGACGGAGACCTATGTTGCATACGGCGCGATGCAGGAGCTCATCAAAGAGTGCGTAAGACCTGGGGACTATACGATACCGCAAGCTCAAGAGAAGAATGCGGAAATTCCAAGGGATGAAACGGGCGCGCATTTAGGAGTTGCAACGGGGTGGTGGTACGATAGTAAGAGCTCCCAAATCTCCATTGCCATCTTTGGGAGAAAGCGCTAACAGCACTCAGCGCTCGGTCTTGCTCCAACATTCATCAATTGGGCACAGATTACTTTCATACACATGTACATGCTGCAAGTCCGCTTCCGCATGTTCCCCAAGACGCACGCACCGATTTGGATCCAGCACCTCACCAACCATGCCTTTTATGCTGCTGAGGACCGACTTGTGGTTTGGCACAAGCTGCATTCCAACTCGATTCGTCAAAAATACCTTAAAGATATGTTTTCGCAGTGGCGAGCGGTGCTACTCTCCTACGACGAGGCTATAGTGAAGGGCGACGCTGTTCTTGCAGCCGCCATCTGGCGAAACCTTTTCGCTGCCAAAGAGGATGTCGATTTTGAGAAACTTGCGCAGATTGTGGGGTACATGAGACGGGAGCTTCAAAGGCTCGACAGGGCGACTGATGATGAAGTAGCTAATGGTCAATGGACGTTTAAGGGGGATCCTGGGGAGATAGAGGGCATTGTGCAGATGCCCAGCAAGGGTCTCTCACCAGGTCGAGCAGGCTAAATCTCGCACGGCGTATTGTATAACTATATTTGGTTGGGGATTTGTTCAGGCAATGTATACTAGGCCTTGTAGCATTACATGTAAGCATATGTTTGACCAGGTACAATTAGCGGCCACACAAGTGAGGCATCGATCTTGCGAGATTTCGACGTTTTTATTACTTTGCATGCGGAAGCTAGCGCACGGGCCTCGCATGTATTGTATCATCACTCAGGATGGTAATGTATAAACCACACCCAGCCCTTGTTCCCCGCAACCCCAACACCTCTGATTGAACATGGCTGCACATGTCGGATCTTCTGCCCCGCCCTCGATCCCGGGTATTCAGCTCGGGAAAGAGGACTCGGACGAACTCAAGAAGGCTGTCGCAGGGCTCCTTGAACGCGACAACCTCCGATTTCCCGGCGCGCAGCCCGTATCGTTCGCGCGCCAGCACCTCGCTGAGCTCCAGCATCGCGAATATTTCTTATGCGAAAAGACAGACGGCATTCGCTGTTTGATGTATCTTACCTACCGCGACACAGGCATTCCCGATCCCGCTGTAGAACCCGTTACCATTCTCATCGACCGCAAGAATAACTATTACGATACCCAAACACCCATCCGCTTCCCTTACCATGGCGATTTCCAAAACCCGCAGATGTTCCTCTACGGAACCATCCTCGACGGAGAGCTTGTCAATGATCAGACGCCAGATGGCGGCCGCCAACTCATCTTCTACATATTTGATTGCCTGGCGGTAGACGAAACGAACATGACGACGAAGACGTTGGATAAGCGACTCGGGTACATGCAAGAACGTCTTATCAAGCCGTGGAAGAAATACATGGCATGGTCCAAGACGGGACCCCAGCAAGATCCATTCCTAGTCAAGGAGAAGCAGTTCCATTCCGCATACAACATCGCCAATCTCTTCGACAACGTGCTCCCGAACCTCAAGCACGGCAACGACGGCTTAATCTTTACATGCAAGACGACGCGCTACGTCTTTGGAACAGATGCTGGCATTCTTAAGTGGAAACCCCCGCATGAGAACACAATTGACTTCCGCCTCCGCCTCGGCGAGTTCCCGCTCTACGACCCGGAAGACGGCGAGGAAGGTCCCCTGCCCGACTACGACGCCATGCCCGACCGCTTTGAACTGCATGTCAACCATAACAAAAATGACTACCGGCACTTCGCAGACCTGTCTGTGACACCCGAAGAATGGAGCATGTTGAAGTCGCTGAACCAGCGCTTGGACGGGCGCATCATTGAGTGCTACCGCTCCGCCCCGGACGGGCATTGGAGGTTTAAAAAGGACGACGACGGCACGCCGCGATGGCGCGACGACAAGACGGACGCGAATCACATCAGAACCGTGGATAGCGTACTCGAGAGCATCAACGAGCCCGTCACAGAGGAGGATCTGCGCCGCGCGGAGCAGAAGATCAAGGAGGCCGTGTATCGCCTGCGCAAAGAGGAAGCCGCGTACCAGCAGGGTCAGATGGATAATGCAAAGAAGAGAAAGCTCAGCGAGGCGAATGGTGCTCGCCCCAACTAGAAGGAGGGGTTTTGCACCTGTCACTACAGCCGGCGGTTTTCGTGGTTACATGGACGTGCTGATGTGCATGAAGTTCCGGGGGGACATCGCTAAAGCATCATACTCATTTCTCTTTCTCAATTGCGCTTTAGTTCTCTTGGAGGTGAGGAAAGAAGAGGAAATGAGAATAAGGCCAAATCTCGATTCATTAGGGGGAGCGGTGGAAAAAGAAAAAAGAAGAAAAAAACTCCAAAAAAAAGGCATTTGGTAGGGACCGGCGTTTCCTGGCACATTCGTTTTCAACGGCGTTTTGTAAACATCCCCAGACCTGGTTCGACATGGGGAGATGACGTCTCCGTTTTATTTTATTTTTCCTCTCTCCGGGCGGCTGGACTTTCTTACAGGTCTTTGTTTTGTTTTTTTCTTGGCCGTGTATTTAGATAGGAATGATACCCACGAACAAAAAAAAAGAGAATATCAATGAAGCCAATGAAGACATTCTTCGATCCACCTAGATTTCTTCTTCGTGTATGGAGAAGTTACATATGGAAAAGTGACCATGAGAAAGAACGGATGGGGTCCCATGAACACACGGTGAAGAGAATATGAACATTTCAATTTGTTCAACACTCTTCAGTCAGTTTCTGAGAACAGTCTTCAGCTAGTCTTTTGGGTACTTGCTCAAGCAATGCCCATTTACAATTTTGTATTTACTGTGTAAGAAGGAACAGGAAGAAGTAATAGTAGCATCACGATTCATCAGTATGCATATATGTATGTCATTGCGACCACGTGCGGTGTTCACAGAGAAAACAAGACAATCGAATAAGGAAAAAAAAAAGTCGAAATCGTCTTTGCATAAAAGCTTCAAACCCAGCCTGTACCTACTCCCACTCTAACTGCGTAATAGAAAAGCGAAAAAAAAGGTTAAAGGCAAAACTCCTTACGCACAAACAGAAAGAGCTGAAGGAGACGGTGATTTTTGAGTTTCGCCACTACCGCTGGAGGAAGAGGAAAAGACAGGTAGAAAAGAGGATAGGAAAAAAAAACCCCGACACACATCTCCCCGAACATACCATGTTTGCAAATTCATCACATTTTGTCCCCTTGCGCTGTCTTCGCGATTCCCGACCATTTCATCCATACATGCGTGTTTCCTTCCTTCCCTTCTTTCCGCCAATCCTGTTCGCCTGCACCCCCCGAATCCATCCGAGGCTACAAACGAAAAGTGAAACAGATTCAGGGAAAGGGACAGTAAAGAGAAACAAAAAAATCCGATAAAAACACTTGTTGTCTCCAAGCCAACCCACAAGGTGAGTAGAAAACCCACTCAACAGGTAAGCGCCAAGACATGTGTCATATGCCCCGGAAGGTGGTGGTAATACGTAAATAGCCTGTAAAGGCCCGAAGTAAGGTACAAAGAAAGGGTACATGTATTTTGCGTTGCACGACACACATTTGGAATACGTGTAGTCAAGCCAAGATCCGCGACCCGTTGATAAAAATCCGTGTATAACGAGCGTACGTTGAATGGCCACGATGGTGGGACAAGAAAACAGCGAAAGAAACATCCAGGTCGTGAAAAGATGAAAAGATGCACGGGCAGCCTTACTCCTTTCCCTCCAGAATGATTTAGAGAAGACAAAGATCAAAAAGAACACAAGGAGATGAATGTGAGATGATGCAAAGGTAGGGTCTTTTGTTGACTGGCGTATCCATGTGGAGACGGGGCGTTGTATGCAGTATACAGGACTGAATACCCGAACATTCATATACAGGAGGTAGTGGTGCCTGTACCTACAACACTGCGAATGCATTGCAGGAATCCGGTGAAAAGAAACACGTTGATGCGAGATGGAAGTCAAGGGTGTGATTCAAACAAAATCTATCTCTGCACACATGTTAATCGTTGCACTAGCGCACAATAGAGGTCGATTCACTTACACGTCCACGACGTTGGTTTCCTCCGGCAACTTGTTGCTGCTGTTGTGGAACATACATGCCATAGGGATACATTGGAACAGGTTGCCCCAGAGCAGCTGGCTGCATCATGGGTGAGCCGTTAAACCCAGGAGCGGCAACCGGGGCGACATTTCGGAAACCGTCAACACCAGAAACCGGGGGTTGGAAGCCGTTCATTGGAGGGTAGAAAGGGCCAGGCCGGGAGGCTGCTAGAAGCTGCTGGTATTGCAATTGCTGTGGACCAGACATGGCTGGCATGCTGGGCATAAACATGGGACCACTGGCAGCCATTCCGTATTGATCGAAACCGTTCGAATCCATGCTTGCAGTTCGCTGAAGGCCAACGGGATCAAAGCCAGCAGGAGCGACATTTGGATAGAACTGCCTAGGCTCAGCGTTTGAGCCGGCAGGGCTATCCCTGGACGAAGGGGGACGGGTTTGCGAGTGATCACGATGTCCAGGTCCGCCTCGGGTGGAAAGGTTGACTTCATCCATCAAGCGCTTATAACCCTGAGCGGGTTGTGCTTTGATGCGGAGCAGAACATTACGAACGTTTTGGACGACGTCGGCACGTATCTTCTCATCGAAGAAAGGAGTTGTGAGCACCTTGAAAATCAAAGTGGCACCGCAATTTTGATCAATGAGGATATCTTCGAGGACCTGGTCGTTCGGCGAAAAGAAAAGGGCTTGCAGGATAGTATCACGAGCTTCCGGCTCATTTCGCTGGTTAATAATCTTCAAGACGGTGAGATATGCGACCTTGTGGGTGCAGAGATGCACGATATGGGGAACCAGACGGGGAGCCAAAACGGTCCGCCTCCTGGGGAAGGTGCAGGTATCCAGGAACCAGGTCAGCAGCAGGGCCCCGTTAGCGTTGGTGGCGAGCTGAACACTGTGCAAGGCGATCGTGGCGGCGACCATGCGTTGCTGGTCCTTGGTGGCATAGTGGCTCTCTAGACAGGCTCGCATGGCTCGAGCACCGAAACGGCCTTGGGCAAGGTCCCAGAGGCGACTAAGCATAGCATCGAATATGAAGTTGTTCAGAGGCGAAGAATACCGGAGACAGCCTTGCATCACGTAGTTGCCAAACTGATCGAGGAAGAGTGTCACAGCATATGGTCGAAGAGCGTCCACAACCATTTTCTGGAGTGTGGGCGTTCGGGCAACATCGATGATCTTCTGCGCAGCCCAAGTGCCGTTCTTGTGGATACCGATTTTGGCCAGATGAGGTGCGATCTCTCGCAACATGGCCTCTTTGGTGGGTTCGGAGCAAAACTCGAACAGCTTTTGCACAACTGTGTTGCCAAGGTAGTCTGAGGAAAGTTCGGCGATTTCGGGGAGCATGTTCATGGCGATTTCCTCAATCTCGGCCTGAGAACACGACTGGTTGTCAATTCGCTTTCGGATCTCGCGCAGACGAGGAGCGTCATGCACACGTGTATGGCTGGGCTCCTCAACAGGAGGGATATCGGTAAGGTACTGGTGGAAATGAATCGCCTGATCAACCTGACCAGAGATTCTTACCTGCTCCTCATCTGTAGCGCCCAAATCTTTTACGATTTGAACAATGTCGCCACGGATCTCAGTGAGTTCGGGCGTGGTCAGAGGAGCATTCGCACTCTCGGTGCGACTGCCAGTAGCCTTTCCGTTGGTAGGCGATGAAGATGCGCCTTCCGCAGAGGCCTTCGCATGCGGGTCGGGGCTTGGGGAAGGGAAAATGCCGTTGTGCCCTGGGGTAGCGGCGGCGGATGGCACTTTTGCGTAGCCAATGCGCACAGGGCCGGCCCCAGGGAAAATCTCTTTGCCATTGAGCTGCGACTTGGCTTGCGCGGCGCTGTCGAGGTTCTCAAAGTTGACAAAACCGCAGTTCTTGTGAGTCAAGACTCGAGTGGACTCAATGGGACCATAAGCGCTGAAGATGACATTCAAGGATGATACAGTGGTAGATGAAGGGATGTTGCCCAGCCACAAAGCGCGCGTCGGACCTTCCAAGGTGTCGTCTCCAAGGTTCGAGCTGGGCTTGCCGCCCAATTGAAGACCCTTGACGGCCTCGGTCAAATTAAATTCGGCATCCTCGGTGAGATCAGCGGCAGTAAGACTGTTGTCAAGGCGGGACGTAGTTGGAAGGTAATTCCGCATCATGCGCTGAGAGGGCGAGTCAAGGACACCAGCGGTACGAGCTCGGGGACGAGTAGCGCTCGCGAAGTTGGCAAAAGCCTGGACCTCAAGGTTGTGCTGTCGAACAGCCTCGTGGATGGCGTATGCACTTGCCGCTTCCTGCGGGGTCATGGTGCCACTGTAACTGCCATAGGCGGCCTGGTCCAACTCATCCTCGTCGTCGGCGTATTTCTCCTTTGCATTAACCGAATAAGATCGGAAGCGGTTGGCCGACGCGGGAGCGTTTTGTGCAAATGCATTTCGTTGGCCTTCAAGCAAAAGCTCGATATCGGAGGGAGCGAGGGTTGCCCGCGCAGGCTGTGGAGTATCCACCAAGCCAAGGTAGTCTAACGTCTTTACATCAGTGTCAGCAAGCGAATCCCTTGAGAAAGAAGAGACGGGCGATCCTGGACCGTTGGAAGGTTGGGATGCAATGCTCTGCAAAGTGCTGCTGCGGTCGCGACTACTGGTCCAACCAGTAGAGAAGATGGAATTGCCGAAGGGTGATGCGGAAGACGGCAAGAAGCCTGGCCGCTGAGGCATAGAGCCGGCTCTCAGACGAGAAAGGAGAGCCGACTTTGCTGCAGCAGAGCCCGGGTCGATGAAGCCTCGACTATCCGTAGCTGAATTGGGGCCCGGTTTGAATGGGCTTGTAGAGGGTGTGGGTCGAGATGTCTTGGGCAGGAGCGAAGACGCAGACAACAGACCGCCGGGTGCTGCTGAAGGCGAAAACCTCGATGGCAGGGTTCCAGCGCGGGCGCGACGAGTAGATGTCTGGCCAGCTGGCGCGGCCTCGGGTGCGGGTTGGTTGAAATCTGGGAAGCTGTCGCCGCTAGGAGACTCTGGAATGGTCTCACGAAGAGGTGTGGAATTGCCGCTCGTAGGAGGACCCCACATCTGTGGAGTGAGGCCTTCCTGTGCTTGGATTTCGCGTGCTCTGCCAGGCAAATGTCAGTTACTCCTCCAAAAGAAGCATGTCTGTTTCAGGGTGTGACGCACCGTTTGGAATACAGCCTGCTGCCAAATTCATGCGAAGGGGAGCCAGCGCCCAACCTTGCACCAGCAGCAGCGTTGGCCAACGCGTTGGGAGGATTTGGCGTAGACATTGGGAAGCGTAAGGAACCTCCCGAGGATGGGGGCTCAGCGGGCGAGGTGGAGGTGGTGGAGGAGGCCGAGGGCGGGGCCTGGGAGGTGAGTTGGGGGATGTAGTTGAGGTTGATGTGGTGCTCCGGGCGTGAGGTGGGAGCCATTAGGTATTACAGACCCTATCGATGGTGGTGGGATCGTCGAGCTCGCCGGGCGAGGAAAAGGTCGTAGAGACTCTCGTGTACCAAAACCAGGGTAACGGCAAATAGGTGGATTGGTACCGGCCAAAGGAATGTGAGGCGAGGACGCAACAGGACAGGAGTGGGGGGAGGGGGGAGTGAAGGTTCAGGTGAAGGTGAAGAGGAGAGAGATGGAGGAGCAGGTGGGAGGAATGAAAATGAAGGTGAGGAGGCGGTGCGACTCCAAAGAAAACGGGGTCGAAGTTCGCAAACCAAGCAAGGTGTAGCGTGTCGGTGCGTCCCTGATTATGATACAGCAGCGGGCCGGGAGGGCTCTGAATAGACAGGCCTGCAGCGGCCTGGAGAAGAGAAGAATAAAGAGGTGATTAGGCAATGCGACAAGGCTACTTGCTGCGGAGGAGGAATGGAGTGAGGGAGGGAGAGATGGGAAAGGATGGAGAGATGGAAAGCAGCAGCAGCAGGCGGAGGGAAAAGAGATGGATGGGTAGGTAGGGCTATGGCTATGGCGATGGGTATGGGGGGGGGGGGGGGGGGGGGGGGGGGGGGGGTAG
>KZ805414.1:53578-134998 GCA_003073855.1 Periconia macrospinosa
AGGTAGTAGGCTATATAGGGGCGTATAGAGGGGGGGGGGGGGGGGGATGTGTCCAGGACAGTGGAGGGATGGGATTGAAGCTCTGGGATTCGCTAAAGACGACTAGCTGTAGGACCCAGGTACCCAGGACTAGACGCTACGCTCCACAGTGCACACACACACACACATACACAAATTGATGGCAGCGGGCAGCACTGACGATGGATGGATCAATTCATGGATAGCTGAGCCTGCTGCACACTGCACAGCGACCAACATACGTATGCTTAGTTTAGTTACAGGCATTACACTAGGTACTGTACACGCAATGGGACACGGTCTATTCTGGATTCAGGTCCCGGACTCGTTCAAACGTGCTCGCGCTGGGCTGCCGGCTAAGCCAACGCAGATCGAACTAGGTCGCAGAATGAAAGCGGTACTGTAACTGCGGGTCCCGGCAACTGCCAACGACCGTGGTGCGTGTCCTGTTCCTGTTCCTGTTCCCGTTCCTGTTCATACTTAGTACAGAGCAACTTGATGTTGGATCAGGGGCAAGGCAAAGCGAGGAAAGACCCGAGGGGAAGGGGAAGGGGAAGGGGAAAGTGAAGGGGGGAGGAAGGGGGGAAGCGAAAACGGTTGGTTACTTTGTCAGCCACAGGGCAACTCCAGTTCAAGCATCCTAATCCTCCCTCCCCCAGATACAGTACGGTAGATCCACACAATTCAAAGTTGCTGGCATCAAGAAAGCTCCTACGCATCGTATATATTTTTTTCGTGGTGGCCTTGCAGACGGGGCTTTTTTTCTTCTTCTTTTCTCTTTCTTTCCTTCTTTTTCACATGTATAGTACAGTACCCAACATGCTTACAATACCTACCTACCCATCCCGTGTACCTATTCCACTGCACTGCACTGCAGGCCCTGGCTACTTGGCTGATATGCCATCCATAATATAAATACGGCACTTGGTGTACTGGGTGTACTATGGCCTGCTACTGGCTGCTAACCCGACGTGCAATCACGACTTGAAACTCCGTCCATCAGTCTTTTTTGAGTGGGCTTGCTACCAGTCCATAGGATCCATGTGAAGGCCCTGCCATTGGATGCATCCTACGATTCGTTAAATCATGGTTGATACTGCACTTGCTTTTGCTGCACCCACACCCGCCACTCCAACTATCCTGTACACACATGTACATAACACAAGTACATACACAAGTATAGTAATAATAGTATCAAAGACGATGGCCAGGTCCTTGGTGGATTTACAAGCAACCCATGTGTCCAACCGCCATGGATGAAGGCTGCGCAAGAGTGGCCTTCCACTCCTTCTGCTTCTGGAAGGGGGCGGGCTGTCTCGTATGGTCCTGCTGCTGAAGCTGTCAATCGGATACAGACGCTACGTTTCAGATGGCTCCCTGGCTCGAACCAAGCCCGCCCCTGGCGCCCGCGATCTGCACCCACGCCATCAAGAGAGAGAGAGAGAGAATCAATGTCTTCACCAGCTTTCATCACGCTGAATGTTCGAATCCAGTCGATATCAACTTGAACCTCACCCCATCTCACCCATTCCACGCTGCACAATTACGCGGCTTTTGGGCCGGCCAAAACTCATTGGCCCTTCTTCCCTCCGAGTCCCAAGCTTCATTCCTCCAGCCCTCCCGCCCTCCAGCCTTCCAGCGCAGCATTGTGTTCAAACTGTCGTACGTGTCGTCTTGCGTGGTGAAACGTGCTACTTGTGTGCATAAAACACTGCCATATGTCTCGATGCCACGACACCGCTAGCAGTAGTAGTAATAACAGCATTACTGTACATGTTGCAGCCCTTCTTACCCCTCGACCGCGAACTGCTCGTTGCGCATAATCCGTCGTGTTTCGGTCGACGTCTTCTGGAAGGTTGCCGAATATCCCTCTCGTGACTTTTATACAAGTTCCATAACGGGTAACGGGGCTCTCGCTTCGCCTCAGGCCAGGCGCTTGTTTTCGCCTACACCTGCCCCGGGAACTCCGCCGCGCTTCTTCATTGCATCAACCACCGTGTGTTGCCATGCCCGAGCCCCGTTGGATTGCATCCACCGTCCACAATGCTGCAGAACTCGACAGCGCGGCACGACAGCCACCCCCACAATCGCTCGCCTTCCCATCACCCTGCACGAGACGAGGATGCTTCGGCCTCCGAGGCTGACCGTGACCCTGACGATGCTCCCATCGATCTGATGGTTGTTTCGCGGGCGAGGAGATCAAACGCGGGCAATCGCATGTCCACTCTCCTCGCCCAGTCTGCCCAAGATCCAGAGGAGGAATGGGGTGAGGAATGGGCAGATGCTCCCAACGAAGAGGAATTCGTAGGCGACGACGCCAACGAGCACGACGACTACAATCTCGATTCCTCTTCCTCCGACGAGGATGAAGACGAAGGCGCCGATGAAGATGCCGGCGAGAAGGAGCTGCGCAAAGCTGAACGCCAGGAGCGCACCAAGAAGCGCAAGTCGGCTGCCAACCCATTCGCCGCCGCCCACCTGGCTGCAGCTTCGAGGAAGAGAGTGAAGCTAGATCTGCCCTCCTCCGAGTCCGCGCCTCGCCCCAAGAAAAAGTCGGAGAGGGCATCTTGGATTCCCACCGAGGAAGATGGTCCCACCCGGACATCGTCGCGCCGTCAGACAGTCGCGAACAAGCAAAGCACTTTGGCTAAGCTCAAGGAAAAGGACAGAAGAAGGGATGATACCCTTGCGATGATGAAAGCCGCCGAGGCGCGCAAGGCCAAGGACGAACCTAAACCACTGACGCAGGCGGAGCGTTTGGCAGAAGCTGCCAGAGTAGAGAAGCTCAACAGCAAGAGCTTGCATCGGTGGGAGGAGGAAGAGGAGATGCGCGCTGCCGAAAGGCAGGCCAAGATTGATGCTCTGAAGAATCGTCAAATTGACGGTCCGTTCGTCCGCTACTATAGCGGACCTGCAATCTGGGTGGATGATAAAATAAAATATACGGGCAAAGACGCCCCCAGCCTCGAAAGTCTCGAGGAGAAGCTCAACAAGGACAGTCCTACGCCTACAGCCCCGGAAATACAACCTGGTCCTGGGGAACAGCCAGCACTTGAGTCTACTGCACAGGCTCCCGATGGTGTGGACCAGGACAAATCATCGCAAGTTCCAACATGCACAAGTGCCTCGTTACAGGGAGAGTTTTCGATGCAGGGTGATTCGCACCTTGCTCTGCCCACATCGGGAGTATCTGAACAAAATATGACCAGCAGCTCACACTCGCCATTTTCAAACACCATGATGATTGCACCTCCGGGGACCGTCGATCCTTTTCTGTTCGGTATGGAGCAGTATGCTCACCCGGAACAATCGCAACCAGAGTACGGCCCTATGAACTCCGTACCCCCTCACTCTTCCCATACCCATACAGAACTCCCACCTAATCCGTTCCTCTTCACCTCTCCATTCTCTCAAGCCCACCCTTCACTCAATGATCCCATCCTTACCCAGGACGAAACTATCCCACCGTCAAGCCTCCTCGCTCAGTTTCAACACCCCCCTCCTGCCCCCCCAGCTCCTCCAAAGCGAAAAGTCATCTCCCGTGCCCTACGCAACCTCCTCATCCTATCCTCCTTTCCCAATCTTGAAGCCACAGCCCCCATCTCTGGCCGCGTAAAAGCAGCCGCATCATTGCTCAAAGAAAAAGACCGCGCCTCACTCACCCAACTATCCGTCTCCCTCTTCAACTGGTCGCTAGCAGACGCTACCACCTTTGTCAACACAATGCTCAACGCACCCAAAACCAAAAAAGAAAAAGAAGCCCTCGCCAAACCCCGCAAAGAGCTTTGCGCGGTCAGCAACAAGGAGGCGAAATACCGAGACCCAGAAACGGGAATCGCGTACCACGACAGCAGGGCCTTTGGCGTTCTGCGCGGCGTCGTGGGCGGTGGGTTCGTTTGGTGCGGGGAGGCCGGGTGTTACGTAGGAGGCAGGGCCAAACCCATGGTGGGCATGGGGAAAGGTTTCCTAGGTATGGCGCCTGCGAGGGGCGTTCCCAAGAGGTTTTTCGCGCTGAATCCCTCGGTGGAGCAAAATACCGCGCCGGGCGCTGCACCCAGTGTTGGACAGTCTACTTCTACTCCTGCTTCCACAGCTCCCGCTCCCGCTCCCGCTGCTGCTACTGCTGCTGCTAGCAATACGCAAAGCAATACTTTGTCTGCGCCGTCGGGCATCAAACCCGAAACCCCGATTACGGTGATAGATTAGAAAAGAAGAAGAAAAAAATGTACAAGTATATATGTATCCTGTACCAACAAACGCATTGGTGGAGAGGACCAAGATGGAGAGAGGGGTTTTTTAATTTCTGCCCATGTTCTGGAATATATCTTGTTCAATTTTAGCGAGTTTCCTTTCTGTCTCTTTCTCTCGTTTTTTATTATTAGTAGTAGTGGTATGATTATTATTGTGTTGAGCTACTATTACTATGGTGGTAGGAGGAGGAGGAGAGAGAAAGATGGAAAGAAATCAAAGAGAAATGAAATAGTTGATGAATGCGTGAAAGTAATGATTGTTTGTAATGAGTGGTGTTGTGGAGGATCAGTGAAGTCGAGATTCTGCGGGGGTGAATGTTTGATGGGGTGTATTTATTGTGTTGAAGGTAGGGGAAAGGAGGGGTTTTTTTGGTGGAAGTGAAGGTTAGTTAGTGTTGAAGGGTGATCCGAGTGAGGACGGAAGGGGTGGCATGGAGGCACGTAGGATATAAAAGATGGTGCTGTTGAAGTAGTGCGTTGATTATAATGTCCCAATGACTGGCTGTTGGCACATTGCCTTCAGAGAATTCCACGCGGTGGCAAATATTGGCTTCAGTTACGAGACAAAATTGGAGAGAAGGAAAAAAGGTCCGTGATATGCATTGATGGTTAGCTGACTGACACATGAGAGATCTCAAAACGCCCATCCCCATCTTGCCCCCGACCGGTTGTTGTTGTTGATGCGTGCAAGAGTTATTTTTTTAGGCATTCCTCGTAAATGTACACGATGGTTTTGTTATGCCCACTGCAAAACTCCAAAGTCCATGGTGAAGAACGTTAATGAACCACCCGAACCAGAGAAACGACTCCATCCCAACCACCATACCATCATCATCAGCATCGAGCACCCGTTTATTTCTTCTCCTTCTTCGCGCCCTTGGTCTTGGCCGTACCCCGGAACTCCTTCGACCTGTTTTTGCGTTGCTTGCCTGCGTCATTGTCAGCCTGCTTCTCCCCTCGCAATGATTACACGTCGTCTCTATTCTCGCGATATCTGGGAAAAGTGTGTGTTCGGTGGATGGAAACGTACGTTGCTGCCTGCTGGCCTTCTCGACCTTGGTGGCCTGGCCGTATCGCACGAGCCTGTAGCGGGGTTCGAATTTCTTCATGGCCTCGGCGCTGTCGTAGATGAGGGCGAAACCGGTAGTCTTGCCACCACCGAAGTGTGTCTTGAGACCGAATACGGAGACCTCATCCTTCTTTGCCTTGTAGAGCTCGCCGAGCTTGCCGCGGAGTTCGTCCTTGGAGACGTTGGCACGGTTGGGGTGGAGGACGTCGCTGGGTGCACCGTCAGACTTTTTGCCCTTGTATCAAGTTTCGCTCTGCCATTGAGGTGTTTCCTGCACTTACACAACCATCTGACGACGACCGAGGAGGGGGTTGCGGATGAACTTGCGCGTGCGCAGAGTAACCTGAGAATCAGCCATGTTGGAGGACGAGCTGTGCCGATCTACGAGCGGTTAGATGCAATAATATCAAACTGAAACGGCATGGGCACGTACTGGAGGTTAAATCGATCCTGCTCGTTGTCGGGGTGGTGGTGGTGGTATTTTGCTGTTGCCGCAGGATATCGTCGACGTTGGAGGTTCGTGGGCCACGGTATTTTTCGATCGAGTGCGTCTAGCGAGACTTGGCGCACTAATCTCAGAAAGGTAAGCGCTCTTGCGGGAAAGCGAACCGCAGCGCAACTGGTGCTTCTTCTCCCCGCAATACAATGCGCATTTGGGAAGGAGCAGAGCAAATCTACTTGTGCAATAGTTCTGTGTGTATGGGATAGGAAAGTTGCATCTCAACAGTCACGTTCGATAATCGCGGCAGCATTCCTGTTGGGCATCACTCAATCAATCATAGTACTTCTACTCTTAAGCGTGCCGCTCGCTTCACTGCGACCACCAACTTACACTGATAACTTTTTCCACCACTTGTGCGATTCTTCGATTGTTTTGATCTCATGGATCCAGTCATCACATCCGAATTGGTCACACTACGTCGTCAATACCTGCAGTTGGTTGACTTGTCACAATTGAGATGGCCGCAAGGATCTGTGCTGAAGCGCCCGGATGTGCAGTCATGGATTTTTCACAACCTCTTTGATGCAGATAAGCTGACTACCTTACCACCGGAACGTTATCGACTGCGAACATTAAAACTTTTGGTGTCAAAGTTGGAGCAGGCGGTCGACAACCCCGAGGAGGATGTATGCTCTCCTTCCCTCTACACGTTCTAAAACCAACCGTGCGGCTTTTGAAGTTTGAAGCACTTGTCATAGTTTCTCCTCATGTTTATGACATTCGTTTTCTATTTCAAACTCAACACTGACCACGTCCCTCTCGCTGCGAATAGGAAATATCCGATGATCTCATGTCTGCGCTCTCAATATTACTAGCCTCTGGTGTACCATCGGAGTCTGACTCCGCGCAGCAGAAAGCATATGTGACGTACACCTTCTCTCAAGACTCTTCTACGGGAACTATCTCACAAGACTATGGTGTCACTCTCCTAGAATCTCGGGCTGTCATCTCATCATCTGGAACTACGGGCCTGAGGACTTGGGAAGCTGCTCTCCATTTGGGGTCTTTCTTATCCTCGGGTCATGGCCGTGAAAAAATCCGCGGGAAAAGAATTCTGGAGCTTGGAGCTGGGACGGGGATGTTATCAATTCTGTGTGCAAAGTATCTGGGGGTTTCGGGCGTCGTAGCTACCGATGGCGACGAGGCCGTTGTAGACGCGATCAAAACCAACAGTTTTTTGAATGGTGTGGATACGGAAGGTCAATCACAGACAGTTGTGAGATCTGCTGCTCTGAGGTGGGGATGGCCACTCGACGCAAACACCTTTGCAGAAGACTATGGGATGGCAGTTCCGGATTTGGTGCTTGGTGCAGACGTCGTAAGCTGTCCATCGGAAAATGATGACTGGCGTGATGTTGACTAAAAAATTCGCAGACTTACGACAAGACTGTGATCCCAGCACTTGTCTCGTCCATGAGAGGATTGTTTGAGATGAACTCGTCACTTCATGTACTCATTGCGGCAACGATTCGCAACGAAGAAACGTTCGAGGCCTTTCTTAACGCGTGCAGTGGGTATTCCCCCCACAATGTCCTGTTGAAAGATTTTCTCAAGATGTGCTGCAGTGTGACTAACAAGCTGTGGGGTAGGGCGAAACCGCTTCACCATGGAGTTGGTGGAATTTGAAGTGCGTCCTGAAGAGCACCAGGATGGACCCTTCTATCCAGCCTCGATTCCGATCAGAATATGGGAATTGAGCCGGCCGCAGGTACCCGCGGACCCATTCGCCCTCTAACCGCCTCACGACGAAGGAAGGCCATTCGCCCAACACGTGTCGGGTTTTGATGGTGACGAATCACTGGAGAAAGCCTAACCTTGAAATATAAGTTTCACCTGGACGCAAGGAAGAGGAGAAAAAGGCGTCGATGGGATGCGAGACGAGGAGTGCGCCCGACAGAGGATCCGATTGGGCAAGAGGGAGCGTTGGCTGGTCTGCTAGATGGGAAAAACTGGAGCTTTGGCTGTGATGCTACACCAGATGGAGAAACTCATCAGGCAATTGTAGTAGCCTTAGGTACTCATCAGACTCGAATCGCAACATGCAGACGGACGGACGGGCAGTGGATCGGATGCGCTGGTCTTGGGCGGCGTGCAGTCACCGCTCCAGCTGCCAGCTTTTGGTAATTAATTAGTTAGCTAGATGCGGGCTGGGGGTAGGTAGTACATGTAGATACACGTCGATTATGTAGTCAGTCAGCTGTTCGCAATTTCCTTTATGCACCATGACTATTAGGTTTATTGCGTTAATTATGAATAGCGCAAACCAGTTGCGTGGCTGGAGACACGAGTGAGTAATGGATGCGTCGGTGGCGGACAAAGGTACATTTGGAAAAAAGGGGGCGTGTTACGCAATGGCGAGGCATTTTGAAATTTTGGGACGTGTCGCGACGCGGTGCAGTTGCAGTTTGCAGTTGCGGTGCAAGCTTGAGGGGAGTGGAGTGGGTTGGCCATCCATTGGCGGGCAGGTTAAGTTACTGTACATAAGTAAGTAATGAAGGAAGGAATACCATACCATACCATACCATACAAGTACCTGTACCTGTACCTTGTAACTTGTACCAACCAGACGGAGGTACCCCGCTTGCGGCTTCTAGAACGCCCAACACGCAACATGCTCATCACTCGGAGACGCGGATCAACGCCCGTGTTGGCAGGGCGGCGCTGATTCGCCCGTCACGGTAAGGTATTGCTATTATGAGCACACAGGAACAGGATTACCCGTAACTACGTACGTTAACTAACGTAACGGTACTGTGATGGCCAGGTACGAGGTGGAGCGGAGCATGATATGTGGGAAGTGGGAAGTGGGAAGTGGGAAGTGGGTAGTTAACGTTAGTTATTATACTTGATGCCTGTTGAATGTTATGTTGACTTATGCCAGCAGCGGCTGATGAATCATCCTCGGTGCCTCCTCCCAACAATACGACAACATTGGCCTGCTAAACTAAACATGTTGTGATACAGATGGACTAGCCATGGACGGGGCGGGTGGGGGTCCAGTTGCACCGCGATCCATTTCCCACTACAGTCTATGTAACCTGTAACTAAGTTGCTCTAACCGCAGACACTATAAGAGTCAAACGCCTCTCACTTAGTAACTCAGCCCGCGACCAAGACATCTGAGATCGATGGTGTGATAGAAGACCGCTATCGCTCCATCGCTCGCAATCCCCCTTTGCAACTTGCTTCACCACGTTACTACCAAGTTACATTTCATATATCTACCCATCCATCTTACACCCCGCCCCGGCTGCCTGCCTGCCTACCTACATACAGTACACACGTAGCATTGACCCGCACGTCTGTTTGCTTGCTTGCTTCCTGCCACTATCCATCTACTGCCATTTTCTTCTCCCGACCCGATCCGTGCCAGTGACAGGCCTTCCTTCACTGCCGTGCCAGGTGTGTACTCATTATCCTTTACTACACTATATGCTATAATTATCCAAAAGAGCACGCAATCAAGTCGACCCGCCGGCTGTTGGCCTTGACCATCCATGACCACGACGGTTTGCTGACAAGTCATTGCAATGCAGACAGAGATTACCATACCACCGTACAGTGCAGTTTGCATACATCAATAGCACAGAGTCTGTAACAGACTGACGGACGGACGAGCCGTTGCGAACCGATACAGACTCGGCTCTCCTCGCAATCTGGATCCATCAGTCAGCTCTTATCGCTCCGCTCCCCGCCATCGCCATCTATCCCTGGCTTCGATCAGCGCCTCGGGACCACTGCCACTGCTTGCGACGGTGCTAGTGCGGCGTCAAATCTATCGATTCCGATAGCTAGGCTAGGTGCTGTAACGTTAGCATTGTTACCCATCACCGCTTTCTTTGCAAACCCAGAGAAAGAAACCGGCTGCTTCTTATCTCGTTGCTTGCAGTGCCAACAACTATCATCCATGTACGTCGGCTCCCTCTGATCTGATCCTGTCCTTTGTACATACATAGCTGGTTTCGCCTTGTTTTCTTTTTTTGTTGGCCTGGCCTGGCCTGTGCCTGTGTCTACAGTAGTCGATCAAAGAAGAGCGGCGCCGTTGTTCCTGGCTAACCACATCGGGTGCAGATAAGGTTATTCTTCCAAAAGAGCGCAACCCAGCAAACCACGTTCGTCATATCAGCTCCTTGAAGCACTCTAACTCTCCCTGTGCGGCTGTGTCACCGCTTCTTCATTCCTCCATCCTGCTTGGACTGTGCATTTCAGTTTTCTTGCGCACCCACCACCCACCCCCAGCTCATCAATTGAGTGAGGCATTAAAACTCACCGTTCCCCCATCTTCCAGCAATGGCAACCCACCACACTCGGCATCTGTCCCACCACTCCAAAAGGCCTCAGCCGGCCCACGCAAGGCCTTCCAAGCCTGCTCCGTTGTCGAAGCGTACTTCTTCGCACGGTTCTAGCAAAAAGGCTGCCCCCAAGAACGACGACGTTGAGGAAGAGGAAGTAATGGCCACGAGTTTCTTGAACTTTTGGTATGTACCTACCTACCCACCTGCTTCCATGTCTCCCGCTAACCAGTACTGCTTGCAGCACAACATGTGAGAAGCAAATCATCATACCCAGCAATTTTGTTCTCTACTGCTCCGAGAGGTACATAGGCTCATCACCCACCATAAACAGCAACGTCATTGCTAACACTATTACAGTTGTCGCCGCAAGGATACCGAGAAACAATTGTCTTACTCTTTCGACTATTCTCCGCCCATGTCTCCTTCTCTCACATCCGCCGAAAACCACTTCCGTGACATCGTAGCGCCGCGTTCCCCTACCCAGCTTCCTTCCAAACGCTCTTCCATTGCCTTCTCCGACATGTCACTGGATGACCACACTCCTACCGCCGCCTCTCAATGTGAAAAAGCAAGACATGAGTCGGAAGCATCAAGATATCTGCGCCAGTTCCAAGCCACCACTTTCTCCAGTGATGCCACATCCACTGCCCGCCCTCGGCGCCCAGGACACAACCGCTCATACACTTCTCACACCACCAGCACGACCCCATCGCTTTCACATACCCCCGCCAGTTCCGTCAGCTATTCACTGCCCTACACGCCAGCCACTCGTCCCTTGCCGCCTAGGAACTACTCCTCATATGCCTCCAAGTCTATTGAACTTGTGACGCCCTGGCCCTACTCAACCACTGCGCCCCTCAGTCCCCCCAAGTACTCGATGAAGTCCGCGCCAACGATAGAACGGACTTCAAGTATCATCGAAGGCGAGATACTGTACGAGAAGAGCCCTGTCCCTTCCATCTCGCCGGCCAACGGGAGTCTGGGAAGGCTTTTGGCGGCGGGTGTACATGTTTGAACAAACTTTTGATTATACTTGCTCACCGTCCCTTTTTGCATGGGACGTTTTTCATATAATTACTCGATTAAGAAATGTTTTCGGTTGATTTCATTTCGGCACTAATATTTTTTTTCCACATTGGCTGGGCCAACGCAGCTAGCGATTGGAGGATCATGTATGGAGGTGGTGGGGATGAGGCAAGCCAAATTCCCCGAGACGAACAGAAAAGTAAATGCATTTATTTAGATGGGAGGACAATGGGCGTTAGATTTCCATAGTCCTATTCCCGATTTCCCTTTTTTTTCTTTTCGTTTTTCTCAACGGCTACATATTGATGATTTCTGGAAAGCTTTATACCACATGGAAAGGACTATAGATTTTTCACAATTTTCTGAAATGCAACTCAAGGAGAGCGAATATCACTTTCGCTCTTTCGCTCTTTCACACTCACGCTCACACTCACACAAACACACACATACGCAAAACAAAACTTTCATTGCGCGATTTTTTTTCCTACCGTGACCAACGCACACCCTGCCGATCGTTTGAAACAAAACCAAACAAAAAGCCTCTTTACACGTAGATGTGTAACCGTCGTACTATGGAAGAGTCTATTAACTACATGTAGTAACCCAGTCCAGCATGCATACATACATGATAATTCGCTCATCCCGCTTACTTTACCTAGGTAGTGTGTTGACCAGTTAATTGACAGCCACGTTGTCTCTTTCTTCCGCGGTCGCACAACTGAGAAAAACCCCAAACAACAACCACCCTTCCCCATTCCCTCCCTTCCTCCCTCCCTCCTACCTCCCTCTCTCAAACGGAAACGGCACAGTACCGATTCATTATTGCCGCGCTCGGTATTCCCATATTAGTTACCCCCGACGGATCGGGTCGGATCGTGTCTTGCGCGTTGTTTTAATATGTTGGAAAAGCTTGTCAATCAGGAAAGAAGCATTTTTGATTAACTGCCAATAACGAGTAAAGTTCAAACCATCAATGACAGAGTACGCAACATTCTTTCATGACACCAACACCCATTACTATTACGTTTCTCGCGAGATGCTATGGCGTGTTTGCGCGCATGCCTGAGCGCATTTATGCGATCTGAGTAGTCACGGCATGGAAAGGACTGTTTGGACTTAGAAAAACGATAAATATTAATAACAAGAACGTCTAGACCCCTCCAACCTGCAGACAAGAGCGTAAGAGGTTTGTTTCCGTCTACCCATCCGTCACTATGTATCCGTATCACCCATTCCCTAGCCTGTATAGTTTGCAGGATCATAGTAGTTGCCCGTGAAAACGCAACCTGTCCGTCTGGAACGGGTTGCGGATCCCTCATTTGTTTGAGATTCGTTGTGTTTCTCCGCCAACAGTTCCGCATTCCTCGGACTTGAGTCATTAGCCTTTGAATCTGGCTTCAGCGTGAGCGTCACGTTCGTCTTTGGAGGTAGCTTCGAAGTCGCATCGAAGGGTGTCTTCGAGAAGGGCTCTGGTGTTGACTCATCAGATGGAGGATCACTTAAGCTGCTTGAATTGGAATTGGTGTCGTTGAATCGGAACGCCCATCGGTCAAGGGAAGTCTCGAGTCGTCTATTGTCCTTGTCATCCCGAGGCAGAGATGGATGGGAGTGCGGTAGGTTCGTTGGATTGCCAACCGGTCTATCATAATACACCAACGTTTGCGTGGTGCTTGTGTTCAACGGATTGCCATCATCGATCCTGGTAGGGTACCGGGCGTCAGGAGGAGGTTTCTGAATGTTGCTGGCGAGCTTTTGAATGGATTCGGATAGGTCCCTGATATCTCCCGCGAGCTTCTGAACAACGACGGTAAGATCCTGAACATTCCCGTCAAGCTTTTGGATATTAACACGTTTGTTAATACCCCGTGCTGACTTCCGAGAGGCAGCCTTCCATGATAATTTCGGAGCTTGAACGCGGAGTCCTTGTTGGTGAACTCCGGTGAGGGGAGTCTCTCCCTTATCTACGTCTGATTTTATCTTCATCGGCAGCGGAAGATCATGTAGTTTCTGCTTTAGAGTCTCCTCATCCAACGTCCTATCAGTATCTAACTGATTATGTTGCCCAAGAACTGGATGTTCTTCTACTAGAGCCGGTTTCCAGCCTAGGTAGTGTGTATGGATGAAATCTTTAATATGCGACTCGGCATTTACATTTTGCAGCCACTGCCTCGCGAATATGCATCGATCTTCTGCTAGGGATTGAAACGCGTCAACGGTATAGGTAGCCCTTAGACGTTTTATTTAGCATTTATGCGTAATATTAAAGCAAATAACATACCTGCGAATCCTGTGGGCGAAAGCTTTGAGACGATTTCGCATTTTCCTGATGGGCTTTTTATCTGCGTGGTTTTGCAGAAACCGATCAACGAGCGCCTGATTTCTTGCATGCTCAGTCCCCACCTGGGGGGATTCGATGCGAGGATCAACGGAGTTATTCTTTCGAACTCTCTTGCTGGGTTGCGTATGCGTCGGCGAATTAGGGGCTAGCCGCTTCTTGCCAGAGGCCTCGCCATTCTCAAGGGCGTCCAGAGAGTTTGTGTGACTGTGGCTCATGATACGAACGGAGACGAGGAATTATTTCGGGAGTCGTGTTATAGGCAGTGTTGTGGGATGAAGAGTATGAGAACTGCGACGGGGTGGGAGGATGTTTGGGTGAGAGGATGTGTGTAGCCCCATCGCACTTGCCACTTTGATGTGCTCCTACTGCACATGTATCACACATGCCCATAATACGAAATCCTTTATACAAAGGGAATGAGAAGCGGTATAACGTGTGTAGTGGTTGCCGCTACAGTAATCGAATGACCAGCGGTATCGACGCAGTAGAAGAATCACAAAAAACGTCCTCAGCGGGGACGTACACACAGGTGAGATAAGCGGTATAACTCTGAAATCTTACAGTTTAATACGAATACATACGGTGAAGAAGAAACATAGCGTTGTTACAAGACGCCGCATAGACAAGGAGAAGGAGAAAAACACGATGATTCTGTGTATCCGGATTATATATGGAACTCTGAAGTATGCACTAAAAGATATTTTCCGCCTGAATTTTTCTCAAATGTTACTATGACATGGCAATACTGGCTATTTGTCCTATAGGTGCTCTTTCTATGGACCAATTATGATAGCATTGCAAGACATGGGATGGATTTGAAAACCTTGATTGTAATCTCTTTCAAGCTTCATACTTTCTCCTGCTCCTCGGCACTCCCCTCCTCCGCCCTGCTAGCATCGCCTTCCTCACACCACCCCTCCCACTTTCTTGCTCCGATTTTTTGCTCAAACATTTTGTCCACTTCCTCCACCGACCTCCCCTTCATCTCAGGGACCGCCCACCATGAAATACCGACTCCTAACACACACGAAGCGAAATACGTAAATGCGACTCGGCCTCTTAGGTTGCCCGCATCCGGATTGTAGATGTAGGGCAGGACATAGCCTGCGATGAAATAAGAGCCTGAATTCACAAACCAACCCATCCCTTGGGTGCGGGCACGTAATTTCAGAGACGAAGATTCGGAGGAAACGGCGAAAGAGGCAGGCCAAACACCAAGACCGCAAACCGTCGCCGTTAGCACCATGGATACGCCGGACCACCTGAAGAGTGAGGTTAGTTAAGATTTTTGGTACGCGATGTGAATGGGGGTAGAAATAAGCTTCTTAGTCTGGAGGGAGCTCCCCGTGCTAGGATGGAAAGTGACGTGATTGATGACATACCAGATCACTGCTTGTCTTTGAAAGCAGTTGGCGATTCCCATACTCAGCCACAACATAGCAGCCATACTCAGTGTCGTCATGATGAGTTTTCTGCGTCCAACGTGTGCAACAATCCAGATACTCGTCAGATTAGACAGCAGACTGAACACGAGGCCGAGGATCAAAAAAATGATACTCTTATCGGCGGTCATGCCGATGACCTGCAAGAAATACGACGCTTTGGACAATAATGCAAGGCCGAAGACTGATTGAAGCGCCTGTGCCCATAGAACGATAAGTGTACGACGCAAATTCACACCTCTGAAGCATTCCATGACAGATGTCGATTCAGAAATCGCTTTCTCGGCTTCTACATCGTGCTTCAGCTTCTCAGCAGCCGCATCTGGATTTACGTCCGGAGGGTTGAGCCGGGCTTGTGCTGTGCGTGCTTTGTCGTAATGACCTTTGCGCATGTAGAATTTCGGGGATTCGGGAATGAGGAAAGCGACGAGAATGGGAAGTACCGAGAATGGCCACTGAGAGCCGAATGCCACGACGTATCCCCGAGGCTTCTCTAGATTGCTGTATATGACGAGCGCGCCAATGATCTGACCGAGACAAGTGAAAGCCGGGAGTAAGGACATTGCGCTCGCTCGTAGGGAAGGAGGTAAGATTTCGCTGAGGTATGTCTGCGCGGTCGAAATATTGGTGCCGATGGAGAACCCTTGGATGAGTTTACCGACGAGGAACAAGACGCGACGAGGGCCTGTGGTTGCCGGGATGTATGAGACAAACATGACGGCCACGCCGATGGCAGAGAGGAACGAGGAAGTTACCAGCGAGGTGCGTCGTCCTACACGATCTTGGAACCACCCGCCGAACAAGGCACCTCCCATAGCTCCTAGTGGGCTTGCTGCTGTCCAGACCCCGAGCCAGTCTGCGGGAAGAATCCATTTTCCTTCATAAATCATGCCGAAATCTTTCCTGGTGTAAAGTGTTAGCCCGGAGGTCTCTTGGAGTTTTGTGTGGCGTTTGACATGGAAAAAGTGAAAAGACTTACTGGAACGCTGGCATGCCCGTGACGGTCCCTACAATGACATTGTCATACCCGTAGAGAAGGATAGCACTCGTCAAACCCAGCGTGATGTAGGCAGTCTTACGGTATCTCTTGATGTTCTGCCATAGCGTCCTACCTTTATCACCTGCTTGACCTGCAACATCATCTTCCATAGGTGGAGTATTTGTTGTTGTGGTGTTGACAGAGACGCTCTCTACTACAGGATTCTGCTTTTCCTTCTCCCGAATAGATCCACTCTCGGGAGCGGAAGACGCCATGATGTTGTCTCTGTCGACAGATATTCAACAAATGTAACTGAGGAGGGTATCTGGAAAATATGTACAAACCTTATTCGACGGACGGCCTTCTAAAAGGGGATACGGCTTTCATATACCCTTGCCAGTAGAACGGTCTTGTGTGGTTGGCATTGCAACGCCAAAGTCTTGTGATGCTGGGCGTTGGAACAACAATCCAATGGAATTGGTTAGAGACAGGATTGGGGTCCAGAATACGATAGCGAAGCGATCAGCAACCCCTAGCGGCAACGGAAAAACGTTGGGTGAAGGTGAGAGAGGATTCAGGCGAACGGGCCCTCTAGAGGCCATTCGGCTCCTCTAGGAAAACGTAGGGCAAATTAATACTAGGGTCTCTCTAGGATTCGTTTCGTGTTCTTTTGCGGTAGTTATCTTGGATGTTCGCCAAAAGCCAGTTCATGCAATGCACAGCTAGCGGGAAAATGGAAGGCACTATGACTGTTTGAAATGATGATTTGAATGATCTTATTCCCTCCAACACGACGACTTCTTGGGCACAACAAGCGTGAGGTGTCGTTGGGGCATGCAGGGAAATTTGCCGAATTGATTGTACGTTAACGTCCAGCCAAGTAGCGCACCGTATGACATGATTATAAATATATTCACAGCTGTTTTTCTGGCAGCGAACCCTAGTCAAACGCCTTGCAATGCTGGTCGCTATATATCAATACACACGTAAGAAGACAAAGAACAGAAGGTAACGCGCTACTGGAGGTAGAAACGAGATCCATGTAGTGGTCAACGGCCCAAGAAATCTTTAACGGCCCCTCCGACATTCTCCAGGTCTAACAGGAAGGTGTCGTGGCCGAACAAACTTTTCTCTTTTCCCAATTCAATGTGCGTAACGTTCCTATTGCCAGCGCGCTGAAGAGCAGTAGCGATTTCTTCTTGCTGCCACGCAGGAAACAGGCTGTCACTGGCCACCCCCAACACAAGAGCTGGCGTACCAGCCAATGGTCGAAGCCCAGCCACCAGATCGGGAGAGGGTTCGTTTGATGCGGGCTCAGTGCTCACGGAAGATTCATCTCCAGGCTGTTCTTTCTCTTCGTACGGTTGCTCAGGAAGTGTTAAGCTGCAATTGTCTGTGCCCTCTCCCACTTCAGGGGCATGACCTTCCAAGAAAGCCTGCAGCTTTGCATGATTCTCTTGGCGCACTTGATTGATCATGTTGCGATGTTTCTGCCCCAAGTCGAAAAGATCCATGGCTTTGGAGACGTAAAGTAGACTATTTGCGTCATACTGAAGACACCATTTCTCTCCAGCATGATCCAGATAGGTTTCAATGAGGAAATCGGGGCACAGCGCGGGAGGTCGAGAGGGATCCGCGCGCCGGCGTCCAAAACGTTGTTCCCACTCAGGACCGCTTCGATAAGTCACAGTCGCAATTTCACGCGCCATTTTCATACCGGTGTGCGGAGGTATGCTGTCATAGTAGAAGCCGCGGTTCCAGTTGGGATCCGTCATGAGGACTTTTAGGGTATCAGCGCTGATGACGCCACGTTTTTAATGTACAAACACTCACCTTGTCGTTGGATGTGCCTCATTGCTATTGTTTGGGGATGACTACGTGCGCAACCGCTAATGGTGACAATTCGGCCTACGCGATCTGGGAACAGCACACCAGATGCAAGACTTTGCATACCACCCATACTTGAGCCTACGCTTGCGTAGAGCTTGCCAATGCCCAGATTGTCCAATAGGCGAAATTGAGCCCGCACCATATCCTCCATAGTCAAAATGGGAAATCTCGTAGCGTAACGCTCTCCGTTGGCAGGGTCTAGTGATGAAGGTCCTGTTGAGCCATAGCACCCGCCGATGACGTTGGTACATATGACAAAGTACTTGTCCGTATCAACCGGTTTACCAGGCCCTATGAACTTCTCCCACCAACCTGGCTGCGGGTTTGCTTCCGTGCTATGTGCGTGGCTGGAAGCTGACAGGCCAGTGTACAATAAGATAGCATTGTCTTTGTCGGCGTTCAAGGTGCCCCAGGTCTCGTAGGCGATGTTGAACTCTGGAAGGATTCCTCCCCAGTCCAACAGTATCGGTTGTTTGGAATGGAAGTTCAAGTGCTTTCCCGGTGTATAGGATGGCTCTGGACCAGACAAGGAGCGACGAGAGAGGTTTGCTGATCTAGTTTCAACGACATCGAGACAGGGGAAAGATAAGGCAGGGTTCGTCGATTCGAAGGTAGCGTTCTGGTCGGCGGCAGCAGCTTGACCGCGCCGCGAGGCTTGCTGATGTATAGTCCTAGAGGTAGGCTGCGATGGCGCGAAGGCGAGGTTTGTTCGTGGGGCGCGTGCGATACATGGGACAGCAGAGGGTCGCTGTAATGGCGAAGCGCGAAGGGACAAGAAGACCCTACGGGACACGCTCATGGCGAAGGTTAGATCCAATACCAACAGTCCCGCAGGAAGGATACGAAAAGGTGTTGAGCACCATGACGATGCGATTACAAAACGAGCCTTACCGTATGGATGGAAGTGTGAGAATGTAAAAGCATCGATCCAATCAATGTTCATGGAAATGGCGTGCTGGGGAAAGTGGCTAGTGCACATAGCCACATTCCAGCCGCATCACGTGCCATCTGGTGCCACTGCCACTGATGTCGTTCCCAAGAGCACTTGAGGCTGGAACAACACCAGTGTTGAGCCATCGTCTGTTCCGAAACAGCTAGATCAAATCTTAGAAACGTCGTACCAGTCTAACACCAGGAACATATTTGATTGTGCCTGTCTTACCGCCTTTTCCCTTTCCTCGGATCACTGCTTTTCTGAAACCCGTAGTTGAGACTTGTCCTGATTGGTATCATGAATAAGAAACAAACTATGGAGATTCATCAACACTACAACAGTACAACTTTGTAGATACCAAGTCTCCCGGATTAATATCCCATACTCTATCCAAGGTCTCCGGATCCTCGATCGTGAAGCGTCCCAACCGATTCACCTAGATATTAATCATACACAGCAACAAAGGTCGAATCCATGTCAGCTATGTACATATCGATGTCACCCCAATTTCAAATGGCTTTGCCTTGGCTGCAATGCAAATGAAAACGCCATCCTTCCAAAATGACATTGCGGAGCAAGTAGGCGAACACGATACCCACGAGTTCTAAACAATGTTCGGCACAAACTCCTGGTACGGACCGGGATTCCGTTATTAAGCAATTTATCTGGTGACCTTCATATTATCCAGCAACCCACTAAGTACCGGCGCTTGGTTACGAGCCCCGCCTTTCCCGAACGATTCAACTGCAAGAGGAAAGGAATGACGTTGATCAGACTTGGTTGGGCATACTCTGCTACCCGTGGAATAGGTGTGATCCTAATCATTCTAGCGATATATTTTTGATGTAGGAGATTCGGCTGACGGTCGTCTCCGGTGGCTCAGTAGAACCAAAAAATCCACTACGACTTTGACATGAGATGAAAGGTCTTGATCGTATTGCAGTACCACAATCAGGTCTGTACACAGTAGGAGAATTCTACTCTTATGCAGGTCCCACTGGCTACCGGAACGCGTAGAATATCCTTCTTCCTCAATGTTCTAGTGCCGGCTACCAATGTCGTTTGCCGCCACGCCGTCTGGGATCCACAGCCACCCTTAATATATGCGAGATCTCAAAAATCATATATTTCAAAGCTTGTCATGCCTTCAGCGACGAATACCATTGGAGCAAAGTTGCTATTGGCGTCTAATAGGCCATTTATTGTGCCAAAGCCTCCACATTAAATCAGAACAATATAGGTCAGCGGACATCGAACCGGGTTTTGCCTGGCCGTGCCTAGCCCTATACCCGGCTTTGCAATTCAGTACTAGATGTCGTCTGCTAGGTTGGTGCGACGACTTGGACCAAGTCGCGGGATTGAGGATATGAAGTGCAGATGATGAGATTTTTCCCTGTGGGTAATATATCTCGTTGCTAGCCAGCCGGCGAGAGGTAGGGGTAGGGCTGGTATAAAGAGCAGGATATGGAACCTTTGTAGAACTACATCGACATCGACATCGACAAGCACTCGCTCCTCTTCAAGATCACTCTCTAGCTTTTTCAACCACCTTCAAGATGAAGTCCATTCTCTCCACTGTTGCTCTTGCGAGCGCCCTCTTCCTCGAGGCTGCCAATGGTCACTACATCTTCCAGAAGCTCACGGCCAACGGCGTCCAGGGCGGCGTTTACCAGAACGTCCGCAAGAACACCAACAACAACTCGCCCGTGACCGATCTTGCCGACAAGGACTTGCGCTGCAATGTTGGTGGTGGTTCAGGAGCGGCTACCACAACTGTTTCTGCCGCCGCAGGCTCTAGCCTCACGTTGTACGTAAAACCACGTTTATAAACCAAGATCAATAGCAGCTAACACGAATTCACAGCACGGCCGATGTTGCTGTGTACCACCAGGGTCCCGTTGCCTTGTAAGTATTTTCCCTCGCTGCCACCGACAGACTGGAAAGGGGTGTTGTAATCACATACTAACAAAACGACACAGCTACATGACCAAGGTCGACTCCGCCGCTGCCGCCGACGGTTCCACGCCCTGGTTCAAGATCAAGGAGATTGGCCCTACCTTCAGCGGTGGACAAGCCACCTGGGACATGTCGCTCTCCTACTCGGTCACTATCCCCTCGTGCGTCCCCGCCGGCGACTACCTCGTCCGCATTGAACAGCTCGGCATCCACAACCCTGGCTCTCCTCCCCAGTTCTACATCTCTTGCGCTCAGGTCAAGGTCACTGGCGGTGGCTCCAAGAGCTTCTCCGGCGTATCCATCCCCGGACACGTCAAGTCCACCGACCCCGGATACACTGCCAACATCTACAACAACTTCAACTCTTACACTGTTCCCGGCCCCGCCGTCAGCACCTGCTAGATTGTGTAGTTGGTTCAGAGTTTGATTTTTCTAGACCAAGATTTATTGTATATACTTCTTTTTTGCATTTTTTTTTGGATGGTTTGGATTTGGTTAGAAGGTTTATACCAGCATGAATGACATGAAAATACGTGGAGCGAATTATTTTTTGCCGCGTATAGATATGGCAAGAGACTCGACTTGATTTTGCACAGTGATGAAGCATACCCGGGTGAGATGAGCAGTGAATGTTGGACTACGTGAAGAGATCTTGTCACTATTCAGACATGTTTACAGCTACAAAGTGTGTATACGTCGCTGAGTTGGAGAGTGCATCGCAGACTGTTTGTGTTTCGAAGAGGAGGTGACGTGCCCATATTCGTTGCCAAGCGGGTACATGCGATCTCTGTGTGTTGGATGTCAAGGTTGAATTGTACGTAGCACTGTTTTCACATGTCTATGTCTACAACCGCGTAGGTATCACGATTACTACTACATTATTTGTCTGGCTAGTTGCATATAGGCCAAGGTTGTATGCCACGTGCATTCAAACGCATTGTAAACGATCGACTGTCGGTGTTCATCAGAAATGGAATTGTTCACCGAAGAAAGTGTTTGATGTTGAGGTTAAACGTGAACTATCAATCGCATCGACACGTCGATATCTTATCTGACACTACGTCTATTCATGATTGAAAAAATTAGATGGTCCGTCTGACTCTGTGCAAAGTGACGGAAGAGAAGAAGGTTTTTCTGTAGGGTTTCTGTGAATACAACGTTGCCATAGTGACTACCTATGATGGAGGTGACAGCATACATAGGTCGGACTTCGGACCTGGGTAAGGTTAGATGAAGATGCAGCATGCGGCGTGATGAAGCATGCATACATGAATGCACCAGGTCGGATGCTACCGAACGACACTACAGGTAACGGGCATTTTTTGTCGTATAGCACCGATAATGACGTAGGATGGCACGTAAGCCGCGATGGATTTGCACAGTACCGGGAAGTTGGTTGGCAGAAGGTAGCGGTGTGAAGTAGCGGGGACGGGTAGTGGTAAGTTAGTGCACAGTAGCAACTCAAGACAGAGTGAAGACGGCACAAGGGGGAAGAACCGATGGTCAAACCAAAATGGAATATAAAGTTTGAATGGGAAACGAACAAGCAAAAGACAGAGGACAAAGGTGAGACGGGAGAGCAGGGAGATGGACGGGTAAATGACGAGCACGAGGCAGGCTGCAGGCAGGCGTTTGAAGCAAAGCAGGCGTTTGAGATTGCGTGCTAATTTTGGGCGGGAAAAGGGATGGAGGACTGCATGTGGAGTGGGAGAAGCAAAGGTTGTTTTTATTATTAGCCCACGCCGAACCGCCCATGGAGCTGAAGGGTTGTTTCTACTTGGATTGTCTTTATGCATTTCTTTTCTTTTCTTTTCGTCTGTCTTTTGGGTGTGAGTGGCGGCGGAGGTTCGGTTGTAACCAGCGGGAGTGTACACATGTGTGATTGTGACTATACAAGTGACTATACAAGTGACGACCCACGTAATAAGTAGCTATGATCATGGGCAGACGGTCATAAGAGAGACGGATAACGAGTGTGTAAGTATCGAGTGGATTTATTTAGAAATTAGCGGACAGAGCTGCAGGGGAAGCGGGTGCACTTGTCATTTTGGAGGCCTTTTGCCAAGGCCCAAAGGTCTACGGTAGTCAGTCAGCACACCTTTCCACGACGACCATGACCATGACCATGACCTTGACCCTCTCTGGTCATTCGCTACTTGGTTACATTTGATTAACTTGGTTATTATATTCTCAAAAGGGGACTGCACTGCGATTGCACCCATCCTCTTCTGTCCTGTCCTCTTCTGTCCTGTCTGCCCTGTTTGGTTCCTGCTGAGCCAGTCCCAGTCCTGGCTGGCCTGCTAGTCTCACTCGCTCGCTCGCTGATCCGATCCGTCTGATCTGTGTGTACTTACTACTTACCTTACTACTCACTCATTCCCAGTCCGCTCTGGCACCATTAATTGCAACATCTTGCATCTTGCATCTTCCTGGCTTGTTGTGTTATTCCGTCGTCCGGTTAGTCCGCCACCCGTTGATTCTTCCTGAGGCGCAAACACTCCCACTCCCAATCTCCATACACTTGCATTGCACACCGAAACCGCCCTCGTAGGACCCCCGGCCTGCTTTACCGCTCTGCGACCTCATCGCTGAAACACACTGGCCCCCTCGCCGCCAGTCGTCCTGCACCTTCCATTTCGACCTCTGTCTGCCCTGCGCCTATACTCCGCAAGCCCACCGACCTGTGTCATTTTTTCTCCTCGTCGTCCCTCTCCGCCGCTTGTGCAACGCCTTGCTACCCGTCCGATCGGCAGTCCTGTTGCACCCCTCTGCGAACCTCTGCTAACCCTCCACCTTCGCCCTTCCAACTCCTCAGAAGGAAACCCAGCGGATCATGGATAACTCCCTTAGCCAAGGTGGTGGAGGAGGAGGAGGAGGGGGATATTTTGGCATCAGATCAGAAGCAGACGCTTCATCTCCCTCTCCAAACTCCCTCGCAAGACCAGAGCCTATTCAAGTGCGCAAGCAGTCTCGCATGTCCAGATCTCAAGCGCCACGGCCCATTATAACACCTACAAGCCCCAGCCCTCTACCTTCGACCATATCCCACACGTTACCATCCGCTCCCGCTTCCCCGCCTACTCCAGCACCCTCACCGACCCCTACACAGCGAGCTCTCGACTGGAGCACCGCCGCTGAACATGAAGACTCACACATCAAGGATATACGGGCGTTGTTTGGCGACATGAGTCGACCAGAGCGATTGCGACTGCTGGGGGAGCTTTTAAATCAGTGTGGGAGCCATGAACTCAGTTTCGTCGCTGAATTTGTCAGCCCGAGGCTGAAGAAGGATCCCTTCATGGTCTTGCCAACAGAGCTGTGCTTACGAGTGAGTGGGTTGCTAGCATGCTCCCGTCGGTTGTTAATATGATTTGCAGATCTTGGAATGCGTAGACGACCCAACCACCCTCGTCCGAGCCTCCATGGTATCCAAAAAGTGGCGCGATATGGTCAACGATGACGGAGCATGGAGAGCGCTATGCCGCAAATTCTCGTTTCGTGGTCTTCCGAGGCCTGAGCGCTTTGAGGAGGAAGATACGGGGACGGAGTGGGATGCTTCGGATACCCAATGGTTGCATCCGAGCCGGGCTTCACGTACAGAGGATTCTTTAATGAAGGAGCAGGTAGACGGATCATCCAGTGCTGCAAGCGAAGGTCTACGAACTCAAAGTCTTGATCGAGCGGTAAAAAGCCCACTGGCACTGCGGAGACCAAAAGCTGCGACATACCGATCGCACTTCAAGGCCCGATACATGGTGGAAACGGCATGGCGGCAAGGAGGTCTTTGCGACTCCCGGCAAATAACACCAGATCAGGGTGTCGTGACAAGCCTGCATCTCACCAAGAAATATATCGTTGTGGCGCTCGACAACGCCAAAATACACGTCTTTGACACGCTCGGAAACCACAAGAGAACACTACAAGGTCATGTCATGGGTGTGTGGGCGATGGTGCCTTGGGGCGATCTTTTGGTCAGCGGGGGTTGTGATCGAGACGTGCGAGTCTGGAATCTGGAGAATGGCACTTCGGTGCATACGCTTCGTGGCCATACATCCACTGTGCGGTGTTTGAAGATGTCCGACTCGAAGACGGCAATCTCGGGTTCGCGAGACACCACACTCCGGGTTTGGGATCTCGAAAGGGGTGCTTGCAAGCACGTCCTTGTGGGCCACCAGGCCAGTGTAAGGTGCCTCGAGATCCACGGTGATATTTGTGTCTCTGGAAGCTACGATACGACAGCCAAGATCTGGAGTATCTCAAGCGGGAAATGTCTGCGCACCCTCACAGGCCACTTCAGTCAAATTTACGCAATCGCTTTCGACGGGAAAAAGATTGCGACGGGAAGTTTGGATACCAGTGTTAGGATTTGGGATCCAACGGACGGGTAAGTTCACTTGCAGCACCTCGTTCATCTACCACACTCGGAATTTGTGTGAGCTGACCAATATTGGCGTTCAGAAAATGCTTGGCTGTGCTCCAAGGTCACACTTCGCTCGTTGGCCAGCTTCAGATGCGCGATGACATTCTCGTCACTGGTGGATCCGATGGATCAGTGCGTGTATGGAGTCTCGCCGATTATCAGGCTATTCACCGTCTGGCAGCCCACGATAATAGTGTCACCAGCCTGCAGTTCGACAATTCGAGGATCGTAAGTGGAGGATCGGATGGCCGAGTAAAGGTGTGGGACTTGAAGAAAGGAACCCTTGTCCGCGAGCTTTCGCAACCAGCCGAGGCTGTCTGGCGGGTTGTGTTTGAGGAAGAAAAGGCTGTCATTATGGCCTCTCGCGCGGGTCGGACCATCATGGAGGTAAGTCTACTCACTAGCCGTACTTGCTACAGAACTCTATCACTGATTGGCAACTTCTCTAGGTATGGAATTTCTCGCCTCCAGACGAAGACATTGAAGAACTGCGCTCCGTCAGTCCAATGAGCATGCCCGATAACACCGATTTTGACTTCAATCGTCCAAAATCTGCAGCATTACCTTCTGCGGCCTCGGAACCATCGCTGTCGCTGCCGCTGACGGAAGAAGATCGGAGCGATGTTACCATGGCCGATGCTCTCGAAACCTAGCAATGCTAGTTCAACAAAACACATTCTGGTAGCCCTAGTGGCTTTGCAACACACGCCCCATTGCAGATCAATAGACGGTCTGTAATCAAAAAATGCCGTGGCACGGTGCCGGCTTGCGTTGTGACGAGGACAAACTTGTCGCTGAGACACTGCCGGTTTTAAGAAACAAAAAGGAGGAAACTGAGCGGCAATCTATGCATGCATGCATGCCGTCGCCGTTTGACGTTCCCCTGCCGCGTGTCCTACTGGCATCGTCCTTGAGGCAAGAAGGGAAAGGGAAATTGAGAAAGCAGAGGAAGGATGTCGTTGCTATTTTCCATGTTGTTCCCCCAAGGTTGATTGATGTATTATGAGAGCTGATTGTTGCGATGCATGTACCCTCCCTCCCCAAAGCAAACGAGCGACGGCATTGGTTGGGGGTCTAAAAACACAAAAAGGAAAACGTCAGAAAAATGGACGGAACTCGAGAGAAGAAAAAAAAGATGCAATTAGCGTCTAGCATTTGCGCTGGACAGAAGGAAAAGACAGCATTTAGATTAGATACCCGATTGATGTTTGTTTTTTGGAGAGAGAAAAACATGAAGTTGAGGGCGTTTTGTGCGTCGAGATGAGGATTAGGGTAGGGTAGGATAGGGAAGGACAAAGGAGGAGATTGTTACGATGTGATATGAATGCCATGGCATGTACGTATAGACCATGTAAGTTTCTTGCAGTGGGGGACGAGAGAAACGAGCATGAAGTAATGCATATCTTTTGCGATAAATACCTCGTTTGTTCGTTTGTGTGCTTAGCAGCTTGCTTGCTTGCTTGTTTGTGATGTCTACATACCTAGGTATACACTGCAATCCCCCAATTCCATCTTTTTTCCCCCCCACGCGAACGGCTCAACATTCGAGACCAAACTTTCCCCTCGACAGTTCAACATTCCCCCCTTTTCCTCCCCTTCCCTTCCCCCTTCTTCTCCCTTTCCTAAACTACGAAACAATCTTAACCCCCCTCCACGCCGCCCCCATCGCCTCCGCAACCCACTTACACTCGACCACGCCATCATCCCCAACATTCCCCTTTACATACTCAACCAGCGCCTCGGCGCCAGGCGCGCCGTCGAGGATCGCCAGGGCGCCTACGCGGGGGATATGCAGTGCTGAAGCGAGGGCAGCTTCGGCGGTCGTGGGGAGCGGGATGGTGTATGTTTTTTGCGTCTGGTCTGAGTTTGCGGGTTGCGGGGAAGAGGGGAGGGGAGGTGTTGATAGGGTGGAGAGCTGGATGAGGGGCGGGATGTGTGCGTGGGCGAGGGAGAGGGAGGGGTTTGGATGGGGGAGGACAAGGATGGAGATTCTGCGGAGAAGGGGTGCTGGGTTTTGTTGTTTTTCTTGTTGGTCTTTCTCTTTGGTGTCGTTGATGGGTTTGGTTTCTTTCTTTTGATCGAGTTTCTCCTGGTTATTCTCTTTGGAGGAGTGTTCATGTAGATTCTGGGTGTTTTGCGCGACGAGGGCTTCCAGGTGGCGCGTTATGCTGTTGAGGCCGATGAGGATGTGGGTTTTGATCTCGGGAGGCGGTGGGGGTGGGTTGGTGCTGTTGGTGTCGGTGGATTCCTCGTGTTGGATGTTGTTTGCTTCCGAGGAAGATGGTTGTGGTTGCTGCTGCTTGCGTTTCCGCTTTCTACTTTTGCCTTTTGAGGGGTGGATGTGTGTTTTGCGGTGGTCGCCTAGGGGTTGAAGAAGGCTACATGGTGATGGAGGTGATTGTGTTAGTTCAAGTTGTATTGACAGAAAATGGTCGGTACAATTTTGTCGCGACTTGGGAAACCTTGGGGAAGAAACCAAACATTGAAGCCAAACATGATGAAACTAATTCACAGACGGGAACAAGCTTGAATGAAACGGAGAGAGTGAAACGGGCAACCGAGCGAAAGTTGGAAGCATTGTGAGTGTGCAAGTGATGATGGAAGCAAGAAGCCAATGATTGTGAAAAGCATGTTACTCACTGGCACAGTAGATGGAGAATGTTATCGCGAACGGCTGGACTGATGACTGGCCTAAAACAGTTACTATCTACATGTATCAATAGTACCTACACATGTATGTATGTAGGCGATGGGAGATGATGGTACCAGCGTGTGTCTGTAAAGGGAACCGTGCTCTTGAATGTGGGTTTGGAAGACTTGGGAGGCATGCTGTCGGACAGGTAGAGGTAAGGTAGTCGTGGTGGCAGTGGTGGTGATGGCGGGGAGTGAATGTTTTGTGTTTCAAGTGTAGGTAGTTAGATATAACGTTACTTAGTAGCTAGTAGTTAATGCGAGTCTAAAAAAAAAGTGAAGGAAGGGAACTGAGGGTCCACCTGGCGGGCAACGGGGGGTGTCAAGCGAGGGGAGCTAGAGCCAATCGGGCTATGACGTGGGCTTGGCGGTCAAAATGTGGGGGGATTAAGCTCCCGCAAGATAGTACAGTAGACTGCAGCAACGCGTTCACGATCAGCTCCACCCATCGCCAGCTCTCCAAAAGCATACACCGATGCTCTTTGCGTCTTGACACCCATTGACCCACGCGCTGCAGCTCATGGTTCTGCTCCCCGCGCCCGCGCCTCCCCGCGAGGTTGTCGTTTCGGTTCGGGATTAGGCATCGCCGGCATCTCCTCGCTGGTACCTAGACACATACCTAGGTATTGATCTTACCTGCCCTAGCAAGCAGAGCAGCGCAGCGCAGCGCAGCGCAGAGCAAAGCAGAGCAAACGGAGAGGAGAAAGGGTGATAGGATTACCGTTAGGGTAGGCAGCAATCACATCACACCCTGCTCTTACTTGGTGAATAACAAGCCTACCATCTAGTTACCTACTCACTCACGCCGTGCTGTTCCTGTATCTGTTCACCACCCTGCAACCTGCACCTGCACCTGCATCTGCCTACGCTTGCACCTGCGCCTGCCTAGTCTTTCACGGCCACCGCCGCGTGCCTTCCCTCCCCTCCCCCCCGGACCTCATCTCCTCTTGCAACCCCATTTTTGCAGCGTCATGTCCGTTGCAGGCGGGGACGAGGCAATCAGCTCACCCTCCCCCACTCTGGCGCCCTCAACCTCAACCTCGCCTCCGTCCTCACTACCCAATCCGCCGCCAGACTCTATGGAAGAGGCAGATCGAGACCATAAACGCCGCCGCCTCAATTCCGAATCAAAGCAAGACACAGACGCCGTCGCCATGTCTACCGACCAGTCTGTCCCAGACTCTCCCGCCGTCCCCGCCCTGACTCTCGACCCCGCCGAGCAGCACCTCCAAATGACGATACGCTCGCAGCCTCCCTCGTCCTCTAATCCCCAGGACCAGGACCAGGATTACGACCACGATCCCGACGATGCTGCTACTTCAGACTACCAGGTCCCATCATCGGATCCTGGAGACGATGATACACATATTTCCACCCTGGGCGGGGGTGATGCCGCTGCTGACAGCCCACCTGTCATCGCCATACCGGACGACGATGAGGATGAGGATGACACCGAGCTCATGGTGGATTGCACAGCACCTGCCTCCCTTCATATTCAATATGACGCCGAGTCTTACTTTGAGAGGTTTCCTTTCACCAAAGACGGCAATTACATGCTTGCTCTTTCTAATGTTGCAGCGCATTTACACGGTGGTACGTAGCTTCAGATACAAAACAAAAAAGGCTCATCATCTTGCCCGCATGTGCTGACAAACATATAGGCGGACCCATCGACGGCAGCGTGATACCCCAGATCGCGGTATGGCTGTACAATTTTCCAGACCAGCCGCTCCAGTACAAGTCTTTCTTTACGGACAAGGCGCAATTCTGGGACGAATTTGTCACCATCATGACTCGGATCCTTGGACGGAGGACCACATTTGGCGAAGAGTTTTCCGACGATAATCACTCCGAGGAGAACGTTTGCATCAGCTTCTTTACCGCATATCTACGTATATGTGTGCGCCTCTTCCAAGCCGATGCAGAGATGCTTTCCCATTGGACTTCACCGGAGCCTTGCCCTCTCCCCATCGTTGCGTCCAAACATGTTCGGCAGGCATATTGCATAATCCGCCCAGAGAAGAGTTCCGTTTTCCATCTACTGAATAAAGAGTATGGAGCCGACATCTCCGATATGGCAGACCAATTTCTGCGTGCTTTCCTCCAAGTCGGCGGTCTCAAACATCTCCTTCATTTTGCGGACCAGGCTTGTAACAAAACATCGGCAATAGTGCTCAACACCATTGCTGTCAGTACGGCGCCCTTGTTGGATGCGGTGGGTTGGGCCCTGTTTGCGACGCCTACGCTAGAACATTCGACAGAGCGACCTCAACTCTACCAAGAAATGCTTCACTTTTTCCGTCAATATAATGAGCATCTTCAGATGCCTGGCAAGGTGGTTGACACGGCTATAGCCAAGGATCTCATCACCCACTTTTCATCACTGCTCCTGCATCTGTGCCAATGGGATACGGGAATAGCTACCGAGCTCGTCGATCACATGTTGGATTTTCAGGATCCTGAGTCCCCTACGACGACCACCATGCCCACCGAGCCTAGCCAGGACAACAGCGATGTATACCGCCAGGACCCGACGCTCTACCCGGTTCTTATCCACAACGCATGGAAGTTCAAGCTTCTGCGCAAATACATTGTCAAGGGTCGGATGGAGTTGCGCGTTACGAGCATTGGTGCCATGGATAGGGCACTTGTCGATATATGGAGGGAATATAATGTCCATCCATACTTCGTCAAGCATCCTGTCATGCAGTATCTCGCCGATTTCCTGCTCCACCAAAAAGTGGTCAACTATATCATAAGTGTTGACTCGCATCCCCAATTAATCTCCCGCAGTGGTAATATTGTCGGGTTTCTGGTCGTCACATTACGTTATAGCGAGGGCGAGACCGACGCAATCTGGAATACGGTTGCCAACAGCTCGGACCCCCGCGTCGTATCTGCCACTATGACTATGCTCCGCAGCATCATTGGATTGATGAACCCGCCCGAGCTCTTGTACCTTTCAACAAAGATATTTGATCTACCCATCGAAAACTGTACCCTGGACATTGTTCAGTTTCAGAGGGAGATAACCAACAAGCTGCTCAATTTGGATTGGAGCCGCACAGAGTTCAAGTCTCGCCCATGGAACGTGAGTATTCGAATTCTACAGGATACATCCCCTACCAAGGATTTAAGCAAGTCCCTCATGTCTTTGCATGCAGAGGCTGCCGAACAACTGCGTGCCTCGATGATTTACACTGGACCCGAGGAACGATACGAAATCTATCAGCAGTGCGCCAAACACATAGAAAGCAGGTCTCCCAAAGCGACAGGCAGTGTCCACGCAATATTCATCCTTGCACACTCATTTGCACCCCACGATTCTCTCTTTTTTGAGAACCATCCGCAGTGGACGCGTCATATCCTTGAAGAGATGTGTGCCTACGTAGGAGACAAGGATGGACTTGCCTTCAATACCCCTCAGAATTACGCTGTGCTGTATCGACTGGAGCTGCTTTGTTTGTTCATCCACCGAACAACTGCCGCCATTCCAAGCGATCTTTACGAGACCATTTGGGATCACTTTATTGGAAAATACGCGCACAGCAACCACTTACGGAACATGGCCTGGGCAAAGTTCTCGCAGGCGATGAGCTTGAGACCGGGCAATCAATTTTGTCAAGCTCTCATATCCACTCACGTACCAAAGCTAGACCCTCAATGTTACACGACAGGTCTGTTCGAGTTTGTTGCAGCATACAATTTTAGCACTGAGAAGCAGATCGTGGAGACGGACGACGGCGAGAAAGAGTTGTTGCAAATACGAGGTGCTCATCTTCTGTGGCCGATGATCCTGTCGGCCCCTCCACACACAATTGAGGATCGGACCGCAACTTTGTTGGCTGCTAGGTATCTTGAACTAGATCCGATGCATGGCGTCACGCTTCCGGATATGGAGGCGGCCCACACCGCTCTTGTTGAAAAGTGCATTCACGAGATCTTGTCATCCTACAAGTTATTACGCGAACAGCCCACCAACAGCAGCGATGAGATGGACATCAATCCCACCGGTTCTCTGAGACAACAAAATGAGCGTCGTCTTACCCGAACGGTTCTGTTCTTAAAGCTTCTTCTGCAATCTATACGTACTAGAGCAGATTTCAACCGATCACGAAGGGCAGATTCCAAGGTTGAACCACTCGAGGACGAAGACCTTCCGGATGGCGATGTGGTCGAAATTAGGTATCAATCGGGTAGCGATGAGAAGCAGTCAATCGTCATGGGACAGAGCAATACAATGCAAGATGTGTATAGACGTCTTTGCCATGCAACGGGATACTCAAAAGTCAATATATTTCACAAAGGCAGGAGAATCGAATTGGAAAAGGATGGTTCGAAGACGGTAGCGGATCTTGACCTTGGCACTCAAAACTTACAGGTCCAAAAAGCACAGGGGAGCGAAATTAACTACCCTGTTGCGAGTACTTTTGGTGCCTGTTCGGTTTTTGAAACGACTATTTTGAATCGGTTTGAAGAACTGTTCGCATGCATGGATTCGGAAGATGCAATAAGTGCAACAGTGAGTGGTTTGCCGATTTTCTTGAGGGTGCATCGCTAATGGTCCACAGCTTTACGAGTTTCTAGTCCAGCTTCCTTTTCAGGAGCGAATCTTCAAATCAGTCACAGCCGGTACAATTTCTGTCGCTGATCTCTTCCCACCAGAGAGACACTTTCAAGCCAAGTACGCTGCTCACGCTTTACATTGGAAATTGGAACAACAATTAAGGGTACGTGAACAAAATTGCATCAACTGCGCATGCGTGTGCTAACTCTTTGGGCAGAGCACTGTCGACGAACAGTATTTGGCCAACGCTGTACGAGTTTTGGATCAAGCGCTGTTGAACCCGGCTTTGGTTATCGATGCTTCTTCGCCATCACATGTTGAACTTGCGGGAGTGTTGGTTCAGGTTCTTTTGAAATTTCTCAAGGGTACGTATGGCTTTTCACAGCCCAATTGCAAGCCAAATTGCCAACACTTAATAACAAGGGCCAGAACGTCCATCAACAGAAGTATCTTCCTCGTACTTCTCCAACGGAAACCTCTTGGTTGAACGGCTACTGGATCTTGTGTCGGTGTCGGTGTCGGCGGAAAACAACATCAGTCCTTACTTCGCCCTCAATGCCTACGCTACAATTGTTGAAGCATCCCTACATTCGCGTGGTGTGTGGGATGCTTTCCTCAATAGTGACAAAGTGCTTGCTTTGCACAAGAAGCTTCTACTCGACGACGCTCGAAAAGAGATGCGGGAAGGTATCACCAAAGTTATGTCCTCAGTTTGTGGAGGTGGATTGTCTCCTTCATCGGCACTAACGGAAGTTGACACTGCTATTTGCTTCTGGAAGATGATTTCGCCTGTTTTGCCATATACGGTTGAACAGCCCGGTCGCTCTGAACAGATTTTCGTTCTTGCTGACGAGGTATTTCGAAAGCACGACGAGAACAACAGGGATGAAGTCTCTTTGCGATCGTATCTATCCACTTGGAGCGAAGTGCTTCTGAGCTATCGTCATGACGAAGAGGTTGGCCGAGGAGAAATCGATTTTGTGGTTCTAGGTTTTTCGAAACTCCTTCTCAGCTGCATCTCTTCGCTGAAGTCATTCAAGAAACCTCTGAACGCTGGCCAACTTGTGGAGAGGTTATGGAACAAGTTTTTGTTCGTCCCTAAGATCGTTGAACTAGACGACGAAACACCAAGTCAAGAAACTCCTGTGCTAGAGAGCAACACGCGAAGACAGCTGCTTGATTTAGTGCTTTCCTTGGCGGAAGATCGCAACAGCTACAACAAAGTTCTCGATTTAGCTGAAAACCTTGGTATCACCGAGGCCGAGATGCAGATGCGCTTGAGCTTTGATGTCGATCGTGACGATGCCATACGATCCCCTACTGGGTACCTCGGGTTGAATAATCCTCGCGCCATATGTTACATGAATTCTTTGCTAGCGCAATTGTTCATGAACGTCAATTTCCGCAAGTTTATGCTTGGGCTTGATGTTGCCGAGCCCGCAGCGTCTCAACGTCTTTTGCATGAAACCCAGGCCCTATTTTCAATGATGCAGAACAGCTATCGCAAATTTGCAGACCCGCAAAACTTTGCAGCATGTGTCCGAGTACCAGACGGAGGATCCATCGATATCAACGTGCAAATGGACGCGGACGAATTCTACAATCTTCTCTTCGATCAATGGGAGGCTCAGATGCTCTCACCCGAAGTCAAAGAGCGTTTCCGATCCTTTTATGGTGGCCAGACCGTCAACCAAATCAAATCAAAGGAATGCGAGCATGTATCGGAACGCCTCGAGAGTTTTTTCGTAGTGCAATGCGATGTCCAAGGAAAGAGCAATCTACATGAGAGTTTGCAAGCGTTTGTTGAAGGCGACGTTATGGAGGGCGAGAACAAGTACAAGTGCGAATCTTGCGGCGGGAGGCTTGTGGATGCAGTCAAGCGGTGAGTAATCCCCAAACATTGCAAAAGATACCATCAGACTGACTCAAGATCGAAGAACATGCTTGAAAGAAGTCCCTGACAACCTCATTTTCCATTTGAAGCGTTTCGACTTCGATCTCGTGACACTAAGCAGGGCCAAGATCAATGACCATTTCGATTTCCCTATGAATATTGACGTCAGCCCATACAAAGTTGACCACCTCAGCGATCCCACGCAACCATGCGAAGAAGACTGGTTCGAGCTTGTTGGTGTACTCGTGCACCAAGGCAGCTCAGAGGCTGGCCATTACTACTCATATATCCGCACGCGCCCAGACCTGGCCGAGAACGTGGCTCGATGGAGTGAATTCAACGATAGAGATGTGGACGCTTTTGATCCCCAATATATTCCCGCGCGTGCATATGGTGGTTGGGATGACAAATTCCATCGCCAACTAAAGAATTACAGCGCCTACATGCTGTTCTATCAACGCCGATCTGCCATCTCAAAAGACCGTACAGAGTACATGGACTCGCTGCAGTACGGGAATGTGAAAGTGCCCGTCCCATCAACTATGGGTCGAGAGATCAAAATCGACAACGACAACTGTATCCGGGAATATTGCATGTATGATCCGTATCACACAAAGTTTCTGCGGCAAATACTCTCCAATCTACGGACTGTCAACCGTGGAATATGCTCGGAGGATCATACGCAAGAGACCCAAGCACTCCATATCATGCTCGAGCATCTTTTCCAGGTTCATATCCGTGTTCGAAATCCGGATAACTTCGATGAAACTTTGCTCCAAGTGCGGAAAACCGTACTTTCGTGCTCGACGTGCTGCCTGGTTGCCATGCGCTGGCTTGCAAACAATGATTCTGCTCTACTCAATATGCTCATACTCTGTGAGGCATCCAAAATACGATCACAATCACGAGCCTTTCTGATTGATTGCCTCCGGTTTCTTCGAGATCGAGAACCTGTGGCGTATGGCATAGAGTGCATGGAAATGGACAACGACACCGGAGCGGCAGTGGTACCTCAAGATATACTTTCCACGATTGTGGCTCAATTACGAATAGTAGCCGAGAACTCCTACTTCGCTGTTCGCAGTTGGGACGATTTTTACCTCACACTCTGCCAGATCAGTGACTTGGGCCACGTAGAGACGGCCGCGTTGCTGAATGAAGGCCTCTTGAAGTTCTGTCTGCAGGTCTTATGCATGCCAGCAGTGCCACTCTTGCAGCATCGGAATCAAGCCATGTGGAGAGTCATCGAGAAGCGAAGGCGTATATATAACAGAATGGTCGAGTTTGTATACACGCTGCTCTCCAAGATTGACTTGCAATTGCCGACTACGCCCGATGCACGCATCGCTGGCACCAATCGGCTCGATGTGTACGACCGGAGCAGCTCGAAGTTTCCGATTTCCCACGAAGAGCGGCATTTACTTCAAATATGGCACGATGACAACAGAGCATACGCTGCACTTGACCGCATGCTCGAAATGTTTGATGTGACCAAAACAGAGGTATTTTATCCCGGCGAGATCCTAAGACTGTTGCTTCACGAACCGGACCTGCGCTTCCAGTCGCACCTCTACACGACAGTCTACGAGGGTGTTTGTCAACTGAAGCCACCGAGCCAAGATCCTTATGTCCGGGCTGCTTTGCCTTACTGTCAGACATCTTCTGATGTGCACAGCGTGTATCAAGTTTACGATGTGATCGCCAAATTGTCAGGCAACTGTCTCAAGCATGGAGGCCAAGCCCATGTTCAATTCTTCAATGGTGTCCTGCACAGTCAAAACAACGCTGTTTTTGAGGAAAAAGGCGAAGATGCCTTCTACCGCTTATCTCTTACACATGCTCGCAGAACCTTGATGCCTTTACTCATGAACGAGGAAGAAATCGTGCGCAACTTGGCAGCCAAACACTTCCGTGACCTTTTTCTGGAATGGGAATCGGATAATGCTATCCATCAAGACACGCTCAAGTTGAAGTACAAACAACTTCGCATAATAGTCTCCGACTTGCAACGTAAGATCGAAGACGAGCACCGGAATGGAACACCGCGGAGTTACATGCAGCCGATGATAACGACGTGTGGCATGTTGATGGAATCGCTGTACAAGCTGAACGAGGCCGACGAGCCCCTCTTCAACCAACTGAGGGTAGACTCAGACATGGATCTCATCACTCGCCAGGCTGATCTGGAAGCCTCCCTTCGAAATTGGGCCTTCGATGAGGAGACACCACAGTCGTTAGCCGAGGGGTTTGATCAGTCGGACTATGGGAGTGAGTCCGACGTCGATCCTGACGCATTTGATGTCTGATGGCGATCTTGTGGCCTTTTACTGACGTGTTTGCAAACTTTAGAGTTCAGCACGTCAACTGAAGTGGAGATGGCGCAAGTTGACGGCGTAATGCCCATATGGTGTTCGAAAACTTTCAGTTCAAGAGGCACCTCTTTATCGTCAATTAGCGCGCCGAGCTTTGGATGAGCATATTCACGAGGCACGACGGTCATTTGTTAATTTTCATTGGCCTTTGTCTCTTCTTGAACTCTCACATTTTTATTCCTCCTTGCTCCTTCATTGTGTTTGGGTGGGGATACGATCTGATAGATGGTGGCGTATTGTGGTCCTCAAAGCTGACAGCTGAGTTTTTGGTCTACTCAATATATGGCTATTAAACTCAGCGCAACGGTCATTTCCGGGCTTTTGGCGCATTCCGTCCCTGATTGCTGATTTTTTTTCCTTTCTCGTTTTCTTTTCCACTCTCTTTTTTCGGTTGGTTTCTAGATTCACGAGGTTATTGGCGGCATAGCGAAGGCAAGATTTTTGGTGTTGGAGCTGGGACTGGCTTTGGGTGAAGGAATCAAAACTGTCTTTTTATGATATCGATATACCGGATGTTTCCTTCCCTTTTTTTGTCTTCGTTTTGAAGAGCGGAAGAGGAGTCGATTCGAATCATTTGAATCAGACTCCAGGAATTGCTTGGGGGTTCCAACTATAAACAAAAGAGGGCACCACACACCATCCTCTGTTTTGGCTTTGATGCTGAATGATGACAATGAACGACTATCACGATAATGATAATGGAGGCTCATTTCTTTCCTGGGGCAGTTGCAACTTCTGTGCCAAAAGCATGCCTACAATAGACTACATCTCTCTTCTTTCCCGTGTCTTGATTTTCATCTTGATTTTCACATTCCGTGGTCTTTGTTCGATGTAAGAGGGACATCAAGGCTTGGAGTCGGTCCATCGTAGAACGCACGCAATCCCATGCCCGTACACTATACTATTTTCCTATTCACACTTGAAACTTTTCAGAGCAGAACCGTCCCATCGAAGGGTGGTCAGATTGGACTCATGAAAGGAGAGCCAGGGTGAAATTATCCTATATAAAAAGTCATAGAGAGAACAATATGGTCTAAAGGAAAGCTGTCTCCGCAGTCAACGCTCATTCTTCTCCTCACCGACTTCTTCCAAAATTACATCTGGCTCGTCTGACCTTGGTGGCGTGAATTTGGTCCTCTTCATATGTATTGATTACCTGCGGTGAACGAATAGGTGTAGGCTTGTCCAAGTAGTAGGTAGGGGCCGATTGCCATGACAAGGTGCTTCCTTGACCCCTCTGCATCAAAATTTGAGCCATAAAAATCTTGATTTACGAGGATGCTCTTGAGGCAAACTGATCGGTTCGTAGCCTGCAAAGCCAAAAAGACGGTGAACGCAGAAGAATTGCTCTGGCGGTGTGTACTAATCCATCAATTGTGCGAAGGACGATTTTTGCATTCGTATAGCTTACTCTGGACGTGCGCACCACGTTTGGAAGTTGTTTGTGTCGGTGGATTCAGTGGATTGCCTCTCATCTATTTCAGCCCGGTGATGGTTAGTCTATGTAGAGAATTAATAATTAGATGGTTGCTGACTCGGGCAAAATATTTGCTGCCTTCTGATCGTGGTCCAGCTATAGGATGACTATCACGCGAGTGCCCTGGACGAAGGCGAAAATATTTGCTTTTTCCTATCCCGCGCCCAATCACAGTTCATATACGTGCTGAATTTTTGCTATTATTTGCCTCTTATCGGCCATGTCCGAATTACGCACCGGTTGGAGGTGTGAATTTGGTTCGATTGCCTTGTTTCTGTTCCCTATGCCCATGTTCTGCCCTCTTCCTGACCCATGTATCCATGCATTTGTGTATCGCAACAACAGTCATGACCAACAAAAACAACTTCAAACATTAGATCAACAAGCGGTCCGGAAAACAATCCTGGCTTCGCATCAACGGGACTGTAATCCGGTCATATGACACAAGGCAAAAAATTCACTCATGTCATATGAACGCATATTGTTTATCTGCAGTCAGCAAAACTGTTTATGTTTTTCCTTCCCGCTGTGCTTGTGTATTTTTATACAATGATTTATGTACAACCTGACGATGCACATATGCCTGAATGTTTACGTACAAAGTCGGTAACCTCTCAGCCTTCACAGCCTCAGCCTCAGACACGCTCAGCCTCAAGAAGCGACAGCGGAACGAGTATTATGTGAGCACTATCTAAACTGACATACATGTCTGAAAGGTTGAACTACGCGTCGTCGTTGGTTCTTACCGGTAGTCAGGTGAACCATCTGCAAGACACGCGGGTTATGCATTCTTACTCATCATTCACTTTGATCAGCTAGCCCTATGATTTTATCAGACCGGCAAATAGCACATGTGATTGACTCTTCACAACCCTTCTGCCTCTTCTTAAGACTTAGCCTCGTATGTCACCCTTCGCACCCTGGTAGGAGACTCTTCGAGGTTCGAGGTGTGTGAGTGAGATGTGAGACAACAGGACGGGACGATCATTCCAGGCTACCCGATGAGTTCGATACCCATCCACACCTTCCGCTCTCACCGATCTACATTTTTCCACCCCTACACCAGCGAATCCGATGCGAGGGATGACTTTACAGGGCTGACGCTTCACCCGCGGGAAGGAATGAGCGATCCTGTGCCTGCACACCATTTGGCCCTCTACTCACCGTTCGTGCAACACGTTGGTGACATACCGGTACGGTTGTTTTTCCCCATATTGGTGACTTGATCTTTGTTGCAGCCGCCTTCTTTTGTGTGCTTCATACTCGCATTCTTTTATGGGATATCCGCCGCAGGCGACCCGATAAAGAAGTACCGGTACATTGGGATCTGAGTTACACGGCATGGTCGTTGTATTACATCCACTTTCCTGTACTCGTTCCTGCTGTTGTCTCAGCCCGAATATCGGGATTGCAGGAGCGGGTGTCGGACGTATCGGAGATGGATTGTCTACGCGCATATACATATGTGCAACGAATAGTTGCCACGACAAAATAATCGTCAATATGAACAAAAGGGACATATGCGAAGACGTGAGAAGAATGAACTTGGCTTCCGGAAATCATAGCAACCCGAATCAAGGCAAACACTATGGGTACGAGAGTTCGCGTAACGATGCATCTCTATCGAACAATCGAATAAATCAAACCTCAATGCGCACACTTGCAGTACACAATTTCGTATCCACGTACCACGTGTACAACTCCAAAGCCGAGAAGAACTAAAGGTCTATGACTTGTACACTCCCCTCGTTTCCGAGGCAGGGCAGCAGAACGAAGAGCGAAACCTAGAACGGGTGGACGCATCTGTCCATAGAAGCATAAACGGAATCCCCCACTCGCTGAAGTGTGCCGCTCATATGGCTACACACGCACACGCACAACCGCACACCCGCGCATCCAATCTGCGCCTAGTTCAGTCCTCCTTTCCGTGAAACACGCATCGATCGTCGGTATATTTTCTCTTAAGATACACGCTAGTTCATCTGTACGATCGTCCTTCCCTCTACCCGTCTCCGACGTTACTCGTCAGTATCGCTGCTTATGGCCGGAATGATATGGTCATGACCACAATTCAATACTGTGCAAAAAAGAAAAAGGCAGAAATGGTGGGGGCGGGGAAGAAACCCAAAAGCGAGAGAGGGGGGGGGAAATCAGGCAACCGTTTTCTCGAGCAAAGCTCTCCAAAGGGCTAGAGATTGCAGTGAAGCTGGGCAATAAGGCAACTGCCCCGAATGATGGTTAATAGGGGGAGAAAACTAACGAATACGGACACAGCAAGGGAACCTTACATCAAATATCCCAGCCTATCAAATGTAGCAAAGCGAACACCCATCTACATGTTTACCATTTCGCCTTCTCGTATCTTACCTCGGTACATAACCACCATGGGGGATGAAAAAAAAAAAAAAAAAAAAAAAAAAAAGTGGACAATAAGTTTCGGGCATCATTGGGAAAGTCGCAACGTTTTTTGATGATTGCGGTATTTGTTGTGCATTAACCATTATAGATTCATCTACATCTCGGAAATACATCCCATCTCCCCATCCTCCTCCTCCTTCTCAACCTCTCCTTACTCCCGAGCGAGCTGCTTTCCCATAGAAGTTTTCCATGTAACTTATCACCCAAAACCCCCAGTCTTACGTTCCTCGACTATTCCTTTCCCTTGCAATTCCTCGAGCGGGGTATTCCAAGAATGCCTGACCTGGTCCAGACGAATCGTACGCATCTAGATGCATGCCTGTATACGAAAGAGCGAGCAAGGCGTGCCACTCAAAAGTCCTTTCATCGCCCTTTCAACGCCGCAATGTCGCAAGGCAACAATGCAACTCAAATCACTACTACGCCAGGACAAACCCCAACCCCCGCTCTTGCATTACCTCTCTCCCGCAAAAAAAAAAGAGGAAAAGAGAAATAAGGCAACTTTGTAAAATTAGAAACCAGTTTCTCAGCTCTAGAAAGTCGTTACTCTTAGCGACAATAGAATTTGTCGCATCGCCTGAGAGGGATTATTTTTTGGCTTTCTTGTTTACTCTGCTTACCGGTTTCTCGCAGTCTACTATAGTAGTCCAAGTTATTCCAAGTCTAAGATTGTCAAAGAGAGTAAGAAGCACGGAAGTAACTTCTTCTCGTCATAAGCATCAACCACAAGGCTGAATAAACACTTCTCCAAACAAAACAAAACAACAACAAACTCACCTCCCACAAATTCAAAACCTACCTACCTACCGTAAACAGTAGGACCTTCATTTTACAAAACCTCCGACCCCTCATCATCATCCTTTGCATTACCTTTGCCAAAAATAAAATGCCACAATGTCTGTGCCTTAATCTTATATTTTCTCGTCTCAAACTTGACTCAAGTCTCAGTCAAGTCATGAGCTACGTAGGAGTATCCATACATACATGCCTACACATATGTATGTATGTATGTATGTCTTGATGTATATAAATACATCGATCAGCGCGCATTCCCAATCGGGGGAGGGTCCCGAGACGAGGTGAGGTGAGGAGGACATGACGTGAGGTGAGGTGAGGTGAGGGGAGAGGAAAAGAGGCTGGCTGGCTGGCTGTTGGGAGTTGCTGTTGTACGACAGACACGTGTTTGTAGCGTGTCCATAGCGTGTTTGAAGGCAATTGGGTATGGTGGTTGTTGGTAGGTCTTTCTTGGTTTGTTTTATGTGTTTTGGGTTTGGGGCTGGGTTAGGTGTACGCGCGCGCCTCTTTTGGTCATGGTGATGTTGACGGGTTGTGTAGGTGGTTGTTGCTTTGGGTAAACAAGCATGGTGAAGAATAGCTTTGATGTTGTTGGGTCAGTTTTGGAGGGGGGGGGGGGGGGAGGGAGAGATTGTAGAATGTTGATTGGTAGTAGCAAGGGTCTTTGAAGTAAGAAGAAAATATTCCTGCTGTGTTTTGCTCCAAGTTGGTAGGTTTTTGACGCCTGCATTTTGTGGCAACCGATTCCCTGGTTTCCTTTTCTTGTTTCCCCCCTCGAAATTGGGGCAAGGCAAATGTTTTCTCGTGGATTGATTTCATTCGATCTTGTCACCAAAACGGTGTGATATGTTAGCCACGAATTCTCGCAAGGTATGCCTTTTTCTTTCTTTATTTTTTCGATTCACGATGATCGGATGACCTAGTTAACTCATCGACTTTGTCGCAATGGGATTAACCCCACCGACGTGATATACTGCATCAGAGAATAAGCGGGCCTTGCATGGCTTACCTACATCCACCCATCTCCCTTCCACTATCCAAGAAGAGGGAAATGTAGCATGTACATGTGCATGCAAGATGTTGAACCGGTGCTTCTTACCTCGGTTTTCACGCAAATGGATTTTGGCCCCCAAATTTTCAGATACACTTACGTTTTGGGGAAAACTAAGCTCGGGGTTTCCTTCCAGCGGTGTCCACGGGGACCGCGATCACAAAAGGCTAACTACTGCAGCCCTTTTTGTATTCGAACGCCGTTCATTAGATTAAAATCAATATAGCTACCTTTTTCCAGTAGGGCGGTTCTGAGGGGTAAGGCGATGGGCCACACACGGAAGGCGATGGGCCACACACGGAAGGCGATGGACCGTCGATCAATGTGGGAAGGGCTGTTTGTGGTGTATGTGAGAGGGAAATGAAGTGAAGGGGGAGTGGGACTGTCAGGGAGACGTGATGTGATAGGGAGAAGCGTGTAAGATGCGCTTCCATGTGTGGGATATTCAATATATGTAGACGCGTGAAGAAGGGGAACCATGCGATGTTATGCGTGGATGAGCGGTTCCCGTCGGCCGAACAGCATCAATACGAAGGTAGGATAAATGAAAGGATGCTGGAGGACGGAAGTTGAGATTTTTGGTTGCTGGAAAGGGGATCGCGAGATTCCTGTTGGAGCGAGGCCGCTCATAAAACATAAAAAGGCCCGGCACCCCTTCCTTCCCCGGGGACTTTATTCTTTACTTCCGTCATTATTCTCCCTTCCTCGCAGCTAGAGACTGTAGGAGGAAATGGGCGTTGGATGAGCGAATGAGCGAATGAGCAAGGTGGGTGGTGCATGCGCACAACCCAAGTAGCCAAGCATTTTGTATGATTGTTAGTGGTCGGGATATTTTCTTATTTCTCGTTTTTCGCGCGCAGGCAGGCAGGGATGGACATGGATGAGGGAGATAGCGAGGGTATGACCTTCATCCCATGGGATAGAGGAACACACATGCACAACGTCGCATACGACGGTGGGGGAAATAAGAAGGTGTTATTGCAGACGCTGTGATATCCTAAGCCTAAATCACACGCGTGTGTGCCCGCGCAGGCAGCTTAACGAATCAGATAAAGCGGTGGTTGCACAAAATGGTAGAACCCAGATGCGGGGTTTGTAAGATCAATCTGCTAGTGCGCTCCCATTTCCACGCCAACGGCTCTCGTTGGGAGGAGCGGGAGTCCGGATTGCTTGCCTTGGTATTTCCTGTGATTTGAGGAGCCCAGGTACCCGAAGGATCGGGGATTGCAGGTAGGCGGCGTATGATGATGGACTTCGGTATCTCTGGCATCGCCATTGATTTGCCTGAAACTTTGTCAAGCGTAAAATGTTGGTTTGTTCGTAACGAACACGATGACATGACCTCAGCCTTACGGCGGTCTAGTGAAAGTGATTGCTTTTTTGCGGGAACGGTGGAAATTAGTCAGATAGCACGCGCCTTTTCTAATGCCGTGTCCATGGTATGCGATTGCGAATCTTGGACACAAAAAGAGAAAAGTACGTATGAGGAGGGGAGAGAGAGCTAGCGCGTGGTACAGTAACTAGGTAAACATGCGCATCTGACATGTAATCATGGAGGATCAATGCTCACGCTCAGCACTGTACAGTGTATGGTATGGTACCTTGTAGGTTCCTACCCCACATGCAAGTTGTATTCCAGCCACCACCCATTGTTTGGCCGCCAGGCTGCATCGTGCTTGTGTCCACAAGGGGAAAGGAAATGCAGGTGCTAGGTGGAGCGGTGGGAGGCCGCAAAGTCAACTAAGTTAGTTAATGGATGGTGGTGTTTGGTGTAATGAGAGGAAGTCAAGTACGGTAAGTTAAGGGTAAGGGTAGGTTGATGTGAAGGTTAGGTTGGGTTAGACTAGGTAGCAGCCCGGGAAACATCGGTGTGTGCAACGCTAGCCCGATGTGGCATGGCGTGTTTCGATAGACAGCGACCGCCGACGACCCGAATCACGGCAGTTGCCGTCTCAGTCGAGCCAGAGGTAACAAAACAGTAGTTACTGTTACTTGTACATACATGTACTGTACATGTATAAATGTTTAGCCGAAAGAATTTGAATCTCTCGGCTGCAAAGCTAAGACAGACGGCTACATTCTGCAGCGCCTGTGGTATGTATGATATGGTTTGAAATGCAGGCTTCGTATCTTGAAGGGTGGATGCATCAGGCTCAGATTCGACACCCCGCTCGGTTAGACTGGTTAGTTAGTTAGTTTGGTGCACACTTGAACGGCATTCATTACCTTCCCACCCATCACCGCCGCATCAACACCTAGTCTTTTACGAAGCAGCTGTGTCCCTTCTCTTTTCATGCCCGTTTTTGGCTTGCATCGCGCAAGCCTCGAGAATATGGCTTTGGATGCCGTCCGACTTGTTGTATGTAGCACGTAGAATGTCGGGGAGGAGCATCCGCTGCCCGCATTCCACATAAGGTCCATGTCCTCTATGATTCGCGGCCCTTCCAGAGACCACTCCATATCTTCTCCATAAAAATGTGCTCATGGCTTACAACAGGGCGTATCCCGTCCATTTCCAATCACCCATGTTTGCTTGCAGATTCTGTTTGCGGTGCCACGTTGTCCGGCATCCGCAGTGCAGTGAGCATTTTGCTATTGCAGCAGGCCCAGGGAAAGAATAAAATAAGATGAAATAAAATAAAACGACAATTATCGTTTCGAATGGAGCGGGTAATTACCAACCATGGCTGTTTGCCTTCCCCGTGTTGACTGTGTAGAGAGAGAGATTCGTTGGCATCGGTGTGTTGCTTTTTTGGCCGAAAAATATACGTACATAGCATTGCACAGGTTGGTGCCCAAACGCTAGGATTGACAAGTAAAAGGCTCAATGAATCAGGCGGCTGTTTAGGCATATTGAATGCACAACCGCCGATTCATTTGTGGGCGGACGGCTGATCTGGAGAGAGGCTTCTGGTATCGGTCTTAGCATCGGCGTGTTATCGTCCTAAGATGGATGCCCTTGCTTGCTTTGGGCCATGTACCAAAAACCTGTTGAGGTAGGTAGGTAGGTGATTCCGTCACGCTGGAATTGATTGCAGGAGTGTCTGCGTGCTTCCTGCCTAGCATCAAGGTCCGCTCCTGGTTCTACTTTTAGAAGACCTGGAAAAAGTATCGATGAAACGTCTGGTGCCTGGCGTATCACTGAGGCTGTGCACTGATGCAGAAGAATGAAGAGAATGAGTAAGTAACTAGCCGCACGCAAGCGGCAGGGAGCCGAGGAGGCCGGTCATTATATTCAGGATGCATTGATGTTAATAATTTACAAGGCGAGGGAGAATTGGCATAACGTTATGACTGACACTCGGCGCGTACGGAGAAAAGGGTGAATGAAAGCTGAGATTGAGGGGCGAGAGTGGTTTTGTATCAGAAGAGAAGCGCACCGGACGGGCACAGCTGGAACAATGATGACATGCGGATATCCAATGCCCCAGAAACGACAGTAGCAATATAAATAGTGCAACCAACGGTAGTTAACTAACGAGGCGGTTGGTACGTGGGTATCGGTTTTTTGATGCCCACATCCACATACCTCCTACCTAGGTATGCATCATTCCAAAACACAACACCGCAACGGCGGCAAAACAAGGCAAATGGACATGGCGTATATATGATACATGTGGACATTGCATTCTGAACCATGTACACAGATTGCTTATTAGGGAATTTGTTTAATGGTTATGATATCTATCCATGATGAAGAGCAAATTTCAAGTCAGCCAGCCAACCAGTTGGGAAGCAAGCTGAGGCAGGTGTGGTGCAGGAGACAGTATTGCCAATTGACGGGCCGGGTGAGGCTCTGCAAGTTAGTGGGTCGCCCCCAAAATGAAAAGTATAAGAAGAAGGCATCAGTCTTCACTAGTTTTCGCCTAATAGTGCAAGTTAGGGGACTCGAAGAGTAGTGCGACCTCTCAGCGCTGGGCGATAACTATCGCCTTCGCGGCCTGGTGTGGTGGGCGTCCGGGACGACGGGGATCATCAGAATCACTGATGACCAAAGGCCCCGGCGGGCCATGCCATGTTCAGGCAAGTACGAGACAGAGGAGGAGGTGTGGACAGTTGCAGACGCGATGCCATGCCATGCGGGGTCTAGGATGGAAGCCATGGGATGTGATGATGCTGAGATTGAATGATACACGACACGCAACGCAACGACGGACGGTAACGAAAGGGCGGCCTCCTCGGTTTCATGCACAGACCAGCATGGGTCATCGTTTGCCTTGGAGTGGGTACTTTCTCCCATGGTTGCCTGCTGATCGCCTTCTTGCGCACCGCCCAGAGCGGCTCTGGCCAGCGTGCTCCAGTGCGTCCAAGTGTTATAATCAACTGTTGCGCTTCTACACCACCCAGCTGCCCGTCAGTCAATTTGTCTGTTGCAGCACGATACCCTATCCTATCCTATCCTATCCTATCTTGTCCGGCTGCATTCTCCGCGACATCGCTCCTGAAGACAGACCGCTGCACTGCACTGCACTGCACTGCACGTCCGTCGTCCATCTGCCGCCGGCCCTTTATCTCTCTTGCCGTTTCGTCATCTGATTTGCTTTCGGCCAGCCACCACATCCACTACTACTCCTCAAAAAAAATCAATTTCCCAGTCCTTCATCACTTCGCCCATCCATCCGCATCCACCCACTTGTCTTGTTCAATCTGCTCCAGATCCATGCTCCCCCACCCCGCATCCAATCAATAGCCGTCTCTGCTGCCGCGCTAAGCCGCTTCGGGCCTGCACATTCACTTTTCCCAACGTCTGCGCCAAGCCATCTCCAATGCGAGGGCTCAGAGCGAGTGGGGCTAGTGTTCACCGTCGTCTTCTCTACCTGCACATCTCCCGGTCTTCATTATCGACAACCTGCTCCCCTGAACATGTCCACGCATGTCGACCTTCCTCCGAGATGGGTGACGGCTTTGATGACTCAGGCAAAGACGGCTGATGCCTCCCCCACAGACGCCTTGCTCTGCCCTTACTGTGCTCATCAAGGCCGTATCTTCCAATCCTTCGACCAACTCGTCAGCCACGCTACTGTTGAGCATGCTGCTTACTTCACTTCCGTGAATCCCCAAGACGCCCGTGCTCAGTTGCAAGAGGCTGCTCTGCGCATGTAAGTCAGCATGTCGTCCTTCGACGTCAACATGTCACATGACATGCTCCATCCCCATCTTCATCCTCCCACCTTCACTTAGTAACGGATCCGCAGGAAGAGGGCTATAACGGATCAATCTTCCGAAGCTACCGCTGGAGGCGTTTCCACCCCTGATATGGCTACACTTACTCTGGACACCCCCAAGGACCGCCACTCCCCCACCGGAAGGAAGCGGCCTGCTGACGCAATATATCCTTCTCGCCGTACCAAGCCAACCCCGACTCACACTGAGATCTTTGATCCTGATCTATCGCCTGAGGACTCGTTCACTGTCGTGGTGCCCCACAAACCTAAATCAAAAACCAGAGAAAATCGTCACCATGATAGGGGCTTCAAAGGACCCAAACGCACTTCGTCTCCTAAGCTATCAAGCGCAAAGTCACCAAGTGATGTTTCCAATCAACCATCCCGCGCGGCACCGATCCGCCGAGGACCATCTGCGCAGACATATGAGCCCAAGCTGACCGCTTCACCTATCCCCCAGCGACAGTCGGAATTAAACGAGGGCCTTAGGCGCGACCAGCGATATCCAGGACTAATATTGCAACCGGAATCTCGCCCAATCTCCCAGGAGCAGTTGGCTTCTGAAGTAAAATCCATTTATGCTGGCTTGAGCATGGTAGAAAGCAAATGTATTCACGTGGACCGAAATCAGACCGCTATTCTGCAAGATGGTTCAGAACCGCATTCACGACTTGCTAGCGATCACTGGCAAGCGCTGATTGCTCTCCATAGAACGCTTTTGCATGAGCATCATGATTTTTTTCTCGCTTCCCAACACCCCTCCGCATCACCTGCTCTGCGTCGGTTAGCAGCTAAATACTCTATGCCCGCGAGGATGTGGAAACATGGTATCCACTCATTTCTTGAGCTTCTTCGCCGGCGGCTTCCCGATAGCATTGACTACATGCTGGCTTTTATATATCTGTCTTATCAGATGATGGCCTTACTTTATGAAACTGTGCCAGCCTTCGAAGATACGTGGATCGAGTGTCTAGGGGATTTAGGCCGCTATCGGATGGCTATTGAAGATGAGGACATCCGGGATCGAGAAACGTGGGCTGCTGTTGCACGCTCATGGTACAGTAAAGCTGCCGATAAAAACCCCTCAGTGGGCCGTTTATACCACCATTTAGCGATTCTGGCGCGCCCCAACGCGCTTCAGCAGTTGTACTACTATTCTAGGTCTTTAAATTGTGTCCGACCATTCCCTAGTGCCCGAGAGTCCATTTTAACCCTCCTGGATCCAATCCTGGGCCGTTCCAACACATCTTATTCCCATACTTTACCCGTGGATACTAGCTTCATCCAAGCCCATGGTGTTCTTTTCGAGAAATCGTCGGCAGATCAGTTCGAGGATGCTCGCCTATCATTTCAAACTCAACTAGATCATCACATTAGTCGCGTAACTGCGAAATGGAAAGATCAAGGCATCTACATAGCTATTACGAATCTTGCTGGACTCTTCGACTATGGAGACAGTGACTCGATTCTGAGACAGATTATCAATTATTACACCTTACAGAGAAGTCGACCTACGAGTACATCATCTGAATATGATGAAGAGAGCCGCTCACCATCTCCAGTGGAAAATGATCCGTATTCTTCTAATCTGGCTGAATCCGATATTCCAGCCAAACTCACAGCCCTATCTAGCGACTTTACATTCTCCCGAGCCTATCTGTTGACAATGACAACGCTATCTCTGGTCCTTCGCCGCATAGGCGACAAAAATGTGCTACCCCACGTCCATATCCTCCTCGCGTTCTTCTGTAGCTTCGCTGCAATCGAATATGTCGCTCACTTCCTCGATCATGGACCTTGGAACGAAATTGCCGCTTTTCTGAACGCACTGCTTAGCTCCGAACGACCCGAGCAGTTCATGTCTGGCGCTATCTTTCCCACTGATCAGGTTGACGCGTTGCCACTTCCGGAAGATTATCACGTTCGTGGCCAAGTATGGAGTCAATGGTATTTCCCCGAAACTTGGTTTGCAAAGGAGCATGACGAGGAGGATCGGTATCTGGAACTTGCCAGCACAACGAGGGCGCGGACCGAGAGAGTGTTGCACCTCGGCCATCGCCTGTCAACAGTGAGTCACATTCATTTCATCGTCTGCTTTATAATAGTACATGTTTTTCTTCTCATTCTAGGGTTTCGTTGTTCTTTGGCACTTGGTTGTTTGTCTCGTTGTGTTTTCTCTCTGCTATTTTCTATCGACTCTTTTGTTTCTTTGTTTAACTTTTCTGCCCAGTTCAACCGCTGGATCTCCTACGATACCCAAACCCATACGTTTTACGCCATCGACTCTAGCGCAAACGCCAGCTCGGACGATGACTCTTCGTGAATCATTTGATGCTCCAGAAATGTGACATTAATTGCTGTGCCTCCGTGCTGCTCATCACATGTTTTTGCGTTCCACCCTCGAACCTGTCGAGTTTTTTCCATTTCTTTGTTCCGAAAACGGTGAAACATCCTTATTCGATACAACAAAGAAAGAAAAGAAGACAACAGGAGTCTAAGGGGTGCTTGAACCGAATTTTGAATAGGCGGGCGGGAAAGAAGTCTCAGCGTTGTTGTTATGTAGTCGTAGTGTGATTCGGAAAGCGGAAGATTGTAAGCTGAGGAGTATGGAAACTAACTAGAACGGGACATCCGTGACGAGCACGCACAAACAGATATGCGGCATGAGTTTTACACCATGACGCCGAGAAAGGGACACGACTAATGCATGTGCGTGCAAGTAAGTCCACAGAATGGAGCTACTGACACAGTGCTGGAGCCCATCAAGAAGGACATGGACAACTAGGAAAAGAATGAAGAGAAAACAGCAAGAAACATCCCCCCCGGCAGGTTTTTGCAAACAATCAATTAGTTAGTCCCGCCAAGACAAACACGGCGGGCAAGATCACGCCATGATTTTGGTTCCATGGGGCAATCGAAACATACGCAGATCAATTTATTAGGTACATACATATATAGTCATAGCAGAAGAGTTAGTCTAGGTGTTGGGCACGATGTAAATATCTCAATGAAAAAAAAAAAAAAAAAACAATGGATAAAGCAAGACATAGAAGCAAAAAAAAAACAAACCCTCAAGACAAGAAAAAAGAAAAGCGAAAAGGAAACAAACAGATCATGATGAATGATTAAAAAAGGTAACAAGTCACTTCTATCATTCCATCGGCTATGATGTGAGTAAGTAATCATTGAATGGTTTGATCTTAAATCAATATCGAAAGACGGAATTTTTGCCTTTTGGAATCGCGGCGGCGGTGCAAAACAAAAAAAAAAACATCAAAAAGAGAAGAGAGACTCTGAGCGAAAAACGTTTGCAGCTAAAACTACATCCAGGAATTCCCCTATCCAGCTCTCTACGCGGTATACCGTCCCGAAACTTTTCCCCACCATCATGCCTCACCACCCAGACTTAACTACTCTGCTCTCTGCTCTAACTAGGTACATTAATTACACATATACCGTTAATCATGCGTTGCCTTGGTTAGGTCACGTGATCCACCTAAAAGCCTAAGGAAGAACTAATATAATCGTTTTTAATCTCAACAAGTTTTGACATGGAATATAAATTTGACTTATCTATTCTAAAAAGGTTTTAAAAAAAAGAGAAGGGGAGAGGAATAACAACGACGAGTTGAATATAGTCCTTGATGCTGCTTAGATGCTCATTTTTTTGGTGATATATTTACGGTTGTAAAGACGATGGAGTGCGGGGAGATGTTGGAAGAGAGTAAAAATGTATTTTATCTTCTCTCTCTGACGGTATTTTGATCTGTTTGACGTATCTACGTTGGGGACCTTTGAGGGGTATGAATAAGGTTGATGTAATTGCTTAAAAATTGTTTTTGCAGGGGTCTCTAGGAGGGCTGTGTATTACCGTTCTGTATTTATGTATTGTTTTGGTGAGTTTGTAGTTCTGGGAGACGTATCCTTCAGTAATTTTGGTCTGTTTATTAGGCGGTGAAGGTATTAACTCACCTTACACACCTTCAATATATACGCAAGTAAAACTAGGAAGAGGAGGATATTATGCTTGGATTTGAAATTTGAACCGACTGGGTTAAATGTAATTTTTAAGATTGGATGATGGAATGTGTAATGTGCAAACTCCTTAACTAACTATCCGTACTTTAGAGCCTGTAAAAGAAATTGCATAGATGGTAACGTTTATAATTATTTGTAAGAAGTCTAGATTAGGGAAAATAGAAGGAGATGGACTGAACTACAAACTTGTTTTTTGCGTCTGCGTAGACGGAGTAGAAGCCAAGGACCAACGAACGCAACACTGAAAAAGAGACAGAATACGAAAAAAAAAGGAACTCGAGTACCCAATTAGCCCTCCCGCGACAAGAAAAAATAGGAAAAGAAGACACAAATTCCCCCGCCCTTACTCATCGTCCCCCTCATCTCCATCATCTCCCTCCCCATCTCCCTCCCCACCTTGCTCCTTATCTTTTTTCACCAACTCCTTGATAAGATCTCTCTTCCTCCAAGCTTTCTTCGGCACAACATCTTTCCTCCTCAATTCCGCTTGAAGATCTTTTACCAACCAATTGTTGTAGTCACTACTATCCACCTCCGAATCCGCAGCTTCCGACGCACTTCGGCCAACTTTCACCCCGGTCTTAGCTCCCGCTCCCGCTCGTCCTCTCTTTGCCCTCGTTGTCGCAGCCGGCGCCGTTGGAGCTGGTGGTGGTGGTACCGCTTGTTGACGATTACGGCCACTTCTCCGCGTCGTTGGTGCGGGTGCGGGTGCGGTAGCGGTAGCAGTATTATTCGATGGAGCCCCAGCATCTGCACCGGCTTTCCTTTTTTTATTCCGATTACCTTCATTGTCGTTATCCCTATTGCCACTTTCGGTGTTCTTAGGAACTTCTTGAGCTTTTCTCTTCGCACCCGTCCGCGTCGTCCGACCGGTTGCAGCAGCAACGGTAGTGTTACTATCTGAAGGAGCAGCAGCAGCTGTAGCAGTATTATCCGAAGGAGCCCCAGCATTTGCACCGACTTTCCTCTTTTTATTTCGATTATCTTTATCATTATTATCCCCATTGCCACTTTCGGTGTTCTCAGGAACTTCTTTAGCTTTTCTCTTCGCACCCGCCCGCGTCGTCCGACCGGTTGCAGCAGGAGCGGCAGCAGGAACAGGAGCAGGAGCAGGAGCGGCAGCAGGAGCAGGAGCAGGAGCAGGAGCAGGAGCAGGAGCAGGAGCAGGGGCAACAGGGGCAGCAGCAGGGGTAGCAGTACCACCCGAAGGAATAGCAACGGTAATAGTATCCGAAGGAGCAGCAGCAGCGGTAGCAATACCACCCGAGGGAGCCCCAGCATCTCCACCAACCTTCCTCCTCTTGCCCTTATTACCCTCATCATCATTATCCCCATCACTACCCCTAGCATTCTGAGAACCAGCGGAGCTACTCTCACTCTCCGAATTCTCAGGACTTTCCTGAGCTTTTCTCTTGCTGGGACGTCCTGGGCGGTTGTTTTGCGGGGAAGGAGATTTGGTGGGATTTTCCTGGGGTTTGGACCTGGGCTTGAGAGGGGTGGGGGTTTGCAGGTTTGAGGGAACGTCCGAGAGGCCAGACGAAGCTGATTTTGCGGACTGGGGGGTTCGGGTTTTGGATTTGGATCTGGACTTGGGGGTTCGTGGTTGAGAGGGTTGTCGGGTTGGTGTGGTCGTGGTGGGTGGTTGGGGTCCAGAGTCTGTGGGGGGAGGAGAGTGATTGGGATCCCCAAACAGACTATTCCGAATTGCTGGTACTTGCTCTTCCTGGCCGCTTTGTTGCGTATTTTCGTCATTATCACCAGACAAATCTTCACTCTGCTCTTCCTCTGGCTTCTGGAATTGATCTGGATCGAATTGGAAGTCCTGAGATTCAACCCGATCGCCTCCCTCAAAGACGCTATACCTGAGAGTGCCTTCGTCTTCAGAGCCGCTGTAAACCGGGGTACGAAACCAATGTACGTCTTCAGAACCACTATACTCCTGTGAATCACGTCCCAGATCCGCGTCTGTGTCTTCAGGAGCACTGTAGCCTAAGAGACCAGCTCTTTGCCCCTCGCCTGCGTATCTGATATGCTCTTGGTACGAATCATCGCCGCGTGAGAAGATATTACTGTAGGGAACTTGAGAATATTGCAATCTAGAGACAGTATATAGGAGATTTTGATAGGCCTGATATGCAGGGTCGGTCTCCGGTGGCGGCGTTGCCCGTTCGAGCTCTTCAGCGTATTGTCGCATTGTGGCGCGATAGTAGTTCCCTGCGTAGTTTCGTAGACCCTGGATGTAGGGACTTGCATTCTCCATATCGAATTCAACGTCGTTTTCATTCCCATCATCCTCGTCATCGGGTCCAGGAGGAGCCTGGTCAGTTTGTTGTCCCAAAGACCCGACCTTTTTTGCTTGTTGTTTGGAATCCCGTGCTGTTTCTGTTTTTTGTTCCAGGGTTTCACATGTTTCGACATATTGCTCAGCTTCGAAACCATGTTTTTCCTCACGTATGTCTGTCCATGCTGAGAAGGATTCAGCAAAAGTTCGAAATCCCCAGTTTGCACGTTTCCTGTTTTTGGGATTCGTTTCTTGTTCATCACTGATATCACGGTAGTTCTCCCAAACCCAAGTCCGCCGCACGAAGGGTCCCGCGGGCCATTGTTCTAGCAGTCTTGCGTGACGGAACGCCTTTTCGTCATCATGAGGGAGCTTTTCTGCCAAATCCAATGACGTTTGTGCATGCTCTATCTCCGCGGTATGCATCTCGAAGGTCCAGCCGATATCTGGCTTCAGCAATCGCGCAAGACGGTGAGACCACATTTGATCGAAAGGTTTGGGCATACGGACACGTAGCATCGTCAACCTTTTGAACCACAGAGCATTGCATTTCCAGAAGCGGTACCAAGCGCGCATTTCGCGGGCAAAGGCAGCGTCACGGGCTTGTCTGTGCAGACCTCGTACATCTTGGCTGGGCGAGGAGGGTTCTTCATATATCTCGCCTGGAGGTGGATCCCCTTCAAAGACTTGCGCAGGTTTGATCTCAGAATGCAGACTACCTTTGTTTGCCATTTTCTGTCTCGTTACGTCTGGTCGATGGTTTTTGAATGGGCAATTTTCAGTACCACCCCATGGACAGAGACGTTTTGGACAAAACGGTCTAGGCTTTTGGTGACGTTGTTTGCCTTCAATTTCCTCCAGACGATCTCGGTCTAGTGGGTTTCGGAAGTCGTAGAGAATACTGAGGGTATTGACATGTTCGGCGATATCTCTTAAATTGGCTGAAAAGGGCTCTGCTTCACCGTTCTCCATGTTTTTCTCATTGTTTGGCCATCCCCAATAGAAGCTAGACACCTGGGGATCGCGTCGACCGATAAGTATGTGGACTGGTATATGCGCGTCGTTCATTCGTTCAAAACAGGTTCTGATTGAAATTAGCACCTTGAAGATTTTTCAATGTTTCTCTACTTACTTGATTGATTTCAAAGTCTCATTCCAGTTTCCAGGAGCCAGATCAGGATCTACACACTCATTCACTGTAGACTGGTTGACCAAACTAAAGTGCGTAATTCTTAGTTCAAGTCGTTCTGTCAAGAGTATTTATGGAGTTACGCTTACCGATCCCAATCAAAAACTGGATTCCACTTGAATTTTGAGCCCAGCCACGAATAAATCTCTGTTGTAAGTGGTCCTTTGAATTCATCTCCAAATCCTTCAAACTTTTCCAGCCGCTCTTGGACAAGTACTAGGGGGTTCAAGGGATCAGTACCCCGCGCTTTTACTTCTGGTTCCAGTGCGAAAGGGACAATATCACTCCGTTTGTCACGCTTTGTCGTAAAAATCTCACGCTGTGTCGTAAAAGCACTATGAAGCTTCTTGAGCATCCTTGACAACGTCGTAGCTCTATTGACATCTTTGAATTGCTCGTTGACAGAGTCGACATCACAATGACGGTCGTGTGCTTCCGTGCGTATTTTTCTGGCTTGTATGGGCGTACCACTTTTGTCGTGGAAGTAACTTTTAAGCTGGTCTTGTCTTGCCCCGGGAAATACGTCTCTGGCGCTGGGTCTAAATTGGGGGGGAGTTGGTTGATGAGACCCAGTCGACAAAGTCGACTGAGCCAAGATCGCGTGGATTTTTCTTTTCGCTACTGCGACGGCTTTACGGGCGACTCCCTCATCCGACAGCTTCTTCTTCGAAGGGTCCCGGAGAGGATACATTTGTACCCAGGCCCCAATATCAATACCCACACGTTTTACGTTTAGTTTGGATGCGCGTATGTATTTTAAGAGAAGAGGCATGAAACCAATTGCCAGACGCAATTCGATGGTGGTGACACTTCCAGGCAAAATATCAATCGCATCCTTTTTGAATTGGCAGATGTGACTGTGAGGATTGGGGATCTGGGAATCAATATCTGCATCATATTCACCTCTTACGCAGAGCGTCTTTAAACTAGTTAATTTTCGAACGAGGTTGCCGAAAATATCTCTGTTGTGTGGAGGTACAGAACGTGGATCGGGTATACCGAGCCATTTCAGCTTCCGTAGAAAGCGTAAGACATGGTCGTTTTTAGCAAGACCTGTGAGATATTTCGACCATTTTAGCTGATCTGATTCTTTGCAAGTCCGTTGCTGAAAATCTGCGCGTTTCGCAATAAGACTCATGTCTAGAAATTCCAGGTTCGGGAGGGTCTCAGCGATCCTATCAGTCGAGCATTAGTATATCTTTCCCCTTCTAATACTTGCAGTGGTGCGTAGACAACACGGAGGGAGGGTTTAATCACCAGATTAGATCGTTAGGCTCCATCCATGTCGCGAGCGCTAGCTTTTTCACAGAATTTCTTATGCGATCTTCCCCTTCCGCTCGATCCTTAAACTTGTCCCACTGTTCGTTTGGGGTGGGAAATCTGTGCGAGGAGGCGTCTCCATTGACCACAAAACTTCGCTCTCGCTCCCATAGTATCCTTCTTTTGCGGGGTTCCTCACGATTTTTATCATAACCATTCCAGTCCCAGTACGTGAAAGGTTCGTGGAAGATAGCCTCGTCGATCAGGTTTGTTATCTCCGTATCTGTATTGACTGCGGCGATGCGAAACGAAGCAGCAGCTTGCCGACCAGCGTAGAGTAGGATCTGGCGACGCAGGTTGTAATTCCTGGGTGGATCAACGATCGTGTTGATAGCATTTTGATTCAGACTAGTGTTGGTAGCATTTTGGTTCAGACGAGCGTGGAGAATTTGGCGGCGCACATCCGTCCTCCCATTATTGGAGTCTAGCGCATCAAATTGGCTGAAAAGTGACCATAGCCTCCCCCCATGAGGAACGGGGACGGCAGCCATTTCAAGAAGTTGCAGCACTTATCCTTGAATTACTATCTGCAAGGTCGACCGATGTTCAGTGGCGTGCATCCAGCGAAACGGAAGAGTATTTGATGGGTGTGGTGAGGAAAGGTCTCAGGTTCCACTTTCTAGATAATTATGACAAGGACAAGAACAAAGGAGCTACTTAGTTCACCAGGACCAGCCCTATTTCCAAGATTGATGTGTTTGTTCCCACCCTCGTAGCAACCTCTGTTCACAGGCACAAAGAACATGGTGGCCGGATTCAGCGTTAGCCGTTTTGGAGAACAAGTGCAATTCTGATTTCGTCAGTGTGGAGGAATGCGGAACAGCGATCAAGATCTAGAGTGAAAAGAAAGATAGAATTTACTGTCGTTTCTAGATATAAAAAAGAGTATTATTTATATATAAGAAAACTACTAGGGAAATAGTAAATCTATAACTAAATTTAAGCTAGATTTAACTACTATTTATACATGCTTATAAAGCATTATAAATTAACCTAATATCTGTTTCCTATATATGTATAGGGCCTATTTCTACAACACACCCCCTAGCTTCTAAATCTATTAGGATTTTAGAGCTAATTTTAAGTTAGAAATGTACCTTCTTATTTATACCTACCCTATATTTAGTAGTTAGTGCGTTTATTATTTTACTTATTTTAGCTATACTTTAAATTACGCTTTTAGCGCTAGAGCAATTATTTTTCTATTCTAAATTACGTTTATTTTTAGCTTTAAGCTTATTAACACTTTTTTTTACTACCCTACCTACTATTATAATACTGTTTCTACCCTACGCTTTCTAGAGGTAAATAGAGGTATATATATCTTTTTTTAACTATTATAACGTCTTTTCTATTCCTAATTTGCTAATTACGTATATTACTAGGGTTTAGATCTACCTACGCTGCTAAAAGAAGTAAAAAATCCTTCTCTAATTAGTTTTTTAAAAAAACGTAAGTAAAAATAAAAATAGTCTAAGGTGCTTATATAGTGTAATTAAGAATAAGCTACTTCTTATTATATACCTAAATCTAATTTTATTTCTAAGATAGCGTCTAATAACGTCCTTAAATTTAGTTTTAACTTTTTTTAAGCTCTAGATACTATAGCTAAGAGTAATAATTAAGAGGATAATCCTACACTAATTATTTATTAGAATTTACCTTAACTTTTTAATTAAGTTTAAAGTAATCCTAGTGCAAAATAGGTGTTTTTCCCTACTACTTCTTAGGTGTCTAATTTTAATTTTCTTCTAAGTATTAATTCTAATCCTACTTTTTATGCTAGAAAAGCACTAGATAATTTATTTTTAGACGCGGATCCTAGTTATTCTAATTTTATAGAGTAATTAGAGCGTATATAAGCCCTATCTCTTTACTGCTAGGTTACTAGAATAGATAATTAAATTACTAACGTTTTTCTAGTTTAACCTATATCTTATTATAATTCTAGAGCTTCCTATTATAATTTTAATATTAGTTTTATTAGTAATTCTAGTTTAGTAGAGGCTTCTACTAAATAGCGTATTATTAAAAAAATAATTAATACGTAAATTTCTAATCTATAATCTATTTCTAGATTCTATTTATTACTTTCTAGAATGTAATTTTTTTTTTACACTCCTTATTATAGGTACGCTAATTTAGGTTTAATTTTAGAGTTAAGTCTATCCTTAATTCTACTAGATCTACGTTAACTTTACACTTATAAAGATTCTATAAATTTAAGATATAATTTTACTCCTAAAAGCTACTAGAATTTCGTCCTTACTAGTATAAATACGTATAGATTATTTAAGGTAATTATGTTTAATAAACGTAAATAGGCTAAGTAAAAGTAAGGGCTTTATAATAGTTAGTATTAAGTAAAAGTTCTAAAAGTAATTTTAAAGTGTAATTTTAGTTGCTTTTTAAAGGTTCCTTAAAATCTCTTTACTTAGTATAGAATTATCGCTACTTTAGAAAAGTATAATAAGTTAGATATAGATAGTAAATTAACTATAGCCTATTTCTTATAGGTTACTTCTAATCTAGAATTTAGCCTTATTTTAATTAAGTATAATCTCTTTTTAAAAGACGCTTTAGACTTATATTTTATTTTTAATTAGGCTAACTATAACTAATGCGTTTCTTAAGGCTTTAAGTAGGTTAATTTTTAAAAATAAGTTAAGATTTTTAGTAGTAATGCTGCTCTAGAATCTAAAAAGAAATCTATTAAAACTTAAGTTAAGAAGACTTATAGGAATTTTTTAGATTTAATTATAGATTCTACTTTTAGCTAGGTAATTAAAAATTATATTAACGACGGAGATAAGTTAATAGAGTGTACGTATATAGGATACTTTATAAGTATAAATTTAGAGAAGATTATTAGCTACTGCGTAAAATCTAAACTAGATCCTTTGCGTTATACTAAGTATGTTAGTCTTTATATTTGCTTATAAGTTTTTCTTTCTAGATTTTAGCCTATATTTATCTAATGTTTTTTTTAGGCTGCCTAAATTTTGTCCCTATATATAAGCCTATATTAATGCTAAAATTAAGTCTAGAGTTTATAGGAATTTTAATTTAGATAAAGAAGCTAAAAAGCTTTAGAAAATTACTAAAGCTAGTTTAAATGCTTATTGTAAAAAGGAGCCCTACCTGCCTACTATCCTAGATATGTATTACGTATACCTTAATTCTATTAGTAATTTGCTTTTTATTTCTTAAATTAAAGCTATTAAAGGTGTTAAGACAAAGTAGAATTTTTTTATTAGTTTACTACCTTCTACTTACGGTTCCTAGAAGCGTATTTATAATAACTTTAAGATAGATTCTAAGAATTCTACTTTTAAATTTTATAGTTATTAAAAAAAAGGTAGTATTAAGTTAAATATTTAGTTTTAATTTACTATTTAAGCTTCTTCTTTAGATTATTCCCGTATTACTACTATAACTTACTATTACTAAAAAAAAATTAAGAACTTATTTAAGTGTTATTTACGGGCTAGCGATTTTAATAACGCTTAAGTTTCTATTAGCTTCTATATTAAAGAAGGTAAGCTTAACTAATTAATTAATTTAAGTTTACGTCTAGTTTTACTTTTAGGTAGACTTATTACTTATACTATTTTTTAGTCCTTTTTTTATTTTTAGGCATAGTTTCTAAAATTATTTTTAGCTTTTTTTCTTTATTCTTAGGTAGGGGATTTTACTTTTATATATATAATACCCGCCCTCTTTAGGTATTTAGATAGAAGTTAGGTTTAAATTAGGTACTCTGCCCGGGCTTCGGCCTAAAGATAAATAAATAGATATAGTTTCTAGGTTTAGTTTTCTTTTTCTTTCTTTTTTCTACTATCTGTAATAAAAGCCTTTAATAATTATAAATTTAGTAGCTTTATAAAGTAAATGTGTTTCTATTTTAGAAGGTTTTTAGTAAGTCTATTTACTAGCATCTCTACTATTAAGATATATATAATGCTAAATAATCTAGCCTAGATTTCTTAGTAAATCCACATATTATAGATATTAATATATTTAAGTTTCGTAACTATCTGTTTATTTTAGCCTATAGAGACTTAAATTATTTATACATTATTATATAGGATATTTTATTTAAACTTATTTTCTAGCAGCAGTTTATTAAAAAACTTTTTTATTTTTATAACTTTTTTCCCTAGATTTAAAAGTAAAAGGAGCTTTATTTTCGTTATTAATATAGTAATAGTATTTTATCTACTTAATTACTATATAATTAGTCCTCTATATAGTATTATAATAAATCCCTACGTAGATTTCTAAGTAGTTAGGTAATTAGCGTATAATGCGTCCCCTGCAATTACTAATTATAGGCTAATATAGTTTCTATATATAATTAATTAGTACTTTATTTAATTTAGAAATATAATAACTTTTTTAACTACTAATTTATATTTTTTATTTAGATTTATAAAAAACTATAATAGTTTTAATACTATAAACGTAATATTAGGTTAAACTATTATTGCTATATATAGTACTAAACCTATCTTTTCTTAATACGTTTTAATTTGCCTTTTTATTACTATTTCTTCTAATTTAACTAGATCTCTAGATAGTAATAGGGTGTTAGGATATTTTTTGCTCTTATCTAGACTAAATTTTAATATAATCTTTAAGATATATTTATTATATATAAGTTAAATCTATTAGTATTTTTAATTTTAGATTAGTCTAATTCTAAAAAACTATTTTATAGGCCTTCTATCTTTAAGTCTATAGAATTATTTTAGTTTTTTAATCTTAGTTTTAGCCTCTAATTTATTTTCTTTTAGGTATATATAAATAATATTATTAATATAAAATAGGATTATTTTAGACCTATTTTTATTAAAAAATAGATATAGTTCCTTTTTTAAAGTAACTAGTCTAAGTTATAAAAGTGTTTCTAAAAATTCTTTATACTAAAGGACTAGTAAATTACGCAAACTATATAGAGCTCTAGAAAGGCGTACGTATTTTCTAGGGATTTAAAATCCCTTAGGTATTTCGCACACAACTATAGGTCTATCTTTTTTTTTTACGTTTAAAAAAGTACCTATAACGTCCTATTAATCTATTTTTATATCCTTTTTAGCTGTAATTACTATTACTATTTTAAGTAATTTTAAAGCTAGTATTATTATATATATTAAGTATACTATATCTATTATTTAAAGGTCTTTTTATACTATAATTTAGGCTTTGTATTTTAAGAAGTTCTATTATAGTCTAACCTAGTCTAGACTAGCAGACCTCTAACTCTTTAAGAATAGCCCTTTTTAGACGTATATAGACTAAAGGAGTATAAAGGCTTTTTAGAGCCTTTATCCTAGACTAAAGGAAACTAGATAAAACTAAATGTAAATAGCTAAGACTAGGATAGATAAGTAGAGGTAGCTTTAAACTTTAAAAGGGTAGGTGTTTATAGAACTATTACCTACTAGTGTTACGGCTGTGCCTCACAGAATTACTCTTGGCACTTATAATAAGTGTAATTTTAATAATTACTATGAGTGGCACACCGCAGATAAGGACTAGGATCTTGGACCAGAAACAGATCACAATATAAACACGTGATAGGAGGTCACGTGACGGCTCTGTAACTCTATGAACGCTAAGGAACACAGAGACATAGAGATGTCTCTGTAGGCTCTGTCGCTCTACACACACACGGAGCAATAGAGACATAAAGTAATAAAATTCCTTTAGTATATAGCAGACACACATCACGCTTATTAGATAGTCCTTATCGTTAATTTAATCTTTTAACTATAGAGCTACCTTACCTTTAATATCTATTATTTGGAATCTATATTGCATCGTGCCTATTAACGGTTACTAACTACTACCTATCCACGTAACATTATACTTCTATTACTCCCTTTTACGCTAACCCTAGTAACCTACCTAGGGCTAAGGTAGGTCCCTAACATTTTAATAATTAAGTCTTAGAAGAGCTAAAGCGTAAGTAGCGCACGGTCTAAGCTAAAATAATATCTACAGAATAATACTACGGAAAAACTCTTATGTTAGCGTATAGCTTAGATGCCACTAATATAGCTAAGCTTAAAGTAATAGTTAACGAGTTTAATGCAGAAAAAAAAGAACTAAAACAAGCAATTTAAGCGCTCCTAATTTAGAATAAGGAACTCTAGGACTATTTAATTTAGAATAAAGCACAAATTAAGACACTTAATCTTAGATAAGAAGTTAATTTAGATATTCTTATACAACTTAAGAACTAAGCTACTAAGAAACCTATTAAGTTACTAGAACTTAAGAAGTTTAACAGAACCCGTAGTAAGCTTAGAGGATTCCTCTTAACGGCTGCCCTACATCTTAACCTAGACATACAAATTAAGACTAAAATATAGAAAGTATAGTATGTATCGGCATATTTTAAGAACAAGGCAACCGACTAGTTTAAACCCTATAATACAGATTACTAAATAAACGCAGTAGACAAATAAAAGGTAGAAACCATAGCTATTTTTAGCAACTATAAGTACTTTATCTAGAAACTAAAAAGCGCCTTTAGAGACGAGAACGTTAAAAAAAGGTCCGCGAGGCTACTCCTTTAACTTAAATAAACTAAAGGATTACTAGACTACATCTTAACCTTTAAGCAGCTCTTAATAAACACTAACTAGAATAAGGAGTTACTTATAGATAGGTTCCATAAGGGACTTAAGTTAGATATCTAATACAAGATAATTTATATAGAGGAACTAATAACTCTTAATGCCTTAAAGAAATAGGCAATAATAATTAACAACAGGCTACACCAGTAGCGACAGAATCAGCCTAGGTATAGCCGGAACAACTAGGACTAGGGAGATCCTATAATCCTTAATGTAAATAAGGATAAGAAGTCTAAGAAGAAGGACTTTAAATGCTTTAATTATAGTAAGAAAGACCACTACGCTAAGGACTATAGAAGCAAAAACAGCCTTAAACAGGATAAGAGGAAGAAAGACCTTAAATACTATAACTATAGAAAGAAAGGATATTTCGTTAGGGAATGTCGTAGTAAGAAAAAGAAAAACTAGAATAAGACTTTTAAAAATAAAAAGCCTAAAGAGGAAGGATCTAAGGAAAAGATCGCGGCAAATAGTAAATATGCCAGACTACACTAGACCTATTGCTACAAAGACAACTGCCTAATACATATTAAAGCTAAATAAAGGAATAGCTAGTTTCTTAAGAAAACACGTAAGAAAATGGTAGTAAGCAAAAATAGAACCCGCGAATAGGTAGAATCTAGAAAGGAGATTAATACAGAGTTAGAGGACACCGTTAAATACCCTGTACTAACGCTATTAGCTATAATTAAAAATAAAAGCTCTTCTAAAACTAAGAGCATAGAAATAGAAGAATAGCGTAAGCTGAAACAACAATTAAAGGACGTAGAATATGCCCTAATCCTAGGGAACTAGAGTACAGATGACAACAAAGGACTAGAATCCAAATGGAGATTTATAGAAAGAAGCAAATATACAATAATAATTAAAAAGGTATACGAACAATAGAAAATTCGTTACCTTACAAACACGAGGTTTATATTATTCTAAAACTAGGTTAAGAATGAATTTATAGTAGTAACCAACATGCTAGATTAACAAGAATGGAGGCGACTCTCTAAGAAAACAGACTGGATTAATAACGCCCACACGCTAAGAAAAATTGTTAAATACTATATAGCGGTTAAGGACAAACTAAATAACAATACGTACTAGGAAGGGGACAATGTTAGGATTTAGAGGAAGCACCCCGCACACTATGAGGTGGCCTAGGTGTTATGCATTAAAGTAAGCTGTAGAATGCACGAAACCCTAAAAAGGAAATATAAGGCATAGCTTGTATAAAAAATCGGCCACAACCTAGATAAAGCTATTACTATAGAAGAGGTCTACGGGTGGTATCCTGTATTAAGGTGGAAAGGACACCTAATAATAGAGCTAGGGCTAAATCTGCCAATACTATGTGTGATGGGAAGACTATAGTACGAATGCACATTTAATAAATGCGCCAAACATGTTAAGCAAAAGAAAAGGATAATGTATTAGCTAAAACTAGAAAAAGTATAAAGAAATATAGGCCTACACGTAATAACAAATAGAGTTTACTAAGGAAAAAGAATCTAAATTATAATTAATAGCGGAGTAACACGGAACTTTATTTTAAAGGCATTTGTAGAAAAATAAGTAATAAGGTATACTATAAAGAAGTACCTTAGACAACTCTATACTATTAAAGGGAACCCGTTCTAGGAGCTAATACGATTCAAGATAAAACCTTCAACACTTATCCTAGAGGGATTAGAACTTTACAACACCGTAATAGATATAACCTAGATTAATAATAAATAAGACGTAATCTTTGGAATGCCTTAGTTAAGAATAATAAACCTAGACATAAATTAGCAGACAGGAGAAATTAGATACCGAAACGAAAGGCTAAAAGCAAATATTAAGCTATACGTTGGGAAATTCCCTAAAGAATACAAAAAATAGGAAAGGCTACTCTAGGAACTAGAGGGTTACCTCCTAGAATATAAAGAATAGGACATTGAAATTTAGCTAAAAGAAGGCAAAACTGCTGGATAGGGACCTATTTATAGGAAGTCTAAGAAAGAATTAAAGATTAAATAAGAATATATTAATATAGCACTTAAGAAACGGTGGATACGCCTATCTAAGTTATTAATATTATATGGAACGACCTTTGCAGACAAGAAAAGGGTTAAGGATAAATAATATTATATAAACTATAAAAAAACTAACGCTATAACAATAAAAAATTAATACCTTTTACTTCGCATAGATAAGATGCAGGACAGGATAAGGAAGGCTATAATATTTACGAAATTAGATATAGCTAACGCATACTATTAGATTAGGGTTAAGGAAAGACACAAGTGGAAAACGGCTTTCTAAACCTAATATAGGTTATACGAATACCTAGTAATGCCGTTTAGGCTTACTAATGCACTAGCGGTATTCTAAAATTAGATTAATACTGTGCTTAGGGAACACTTAGACATCTTTGTGTTTACCTATCTAGACGATATCTTGGTGTTTTTAGAAATAGAAAAAGAATATATATAATATATACACGAGGTTTTAAGACGACTAGCCGAAAACCACCTCTTTGTAAAAATAAAGAAATGCGAGTTCTATACTAGGAAGACTAACTTTTTAGAATTCGTTATTAAACCTAGGAAAATCAGGTTAGACCTAGTAAAAGTTAAGTAAATTAAGGAATAGCCTATACTAAAAAACGTTACTAATATTTAATAATTTAACGGACTAGCGAATTTCTACAGAAAATTTATAGTTAGATAGTTACACCTTACTAAACTAATTATAAAACTTATAAAGAAGGATGTGCTATTTAAGTAGATAGAAGAATGCTAGAGGTTATTTAAGGAAATTAAGAAACGGTTTTTAGAACACCCTATTATAAGGATGTTTAACCTAGAATAGCTAAGGATAGTAAAGATAGACGCATCTAACTTAGTATACGGGATTATACTAATGCAACAAGATCTAAACGAGGATTAAGAACACCTAGTTAAATACTTCTTAAAGTAAATAGGACTATTAGAACTTAACTACTCTATTTATAATAAAGAAATACTAGTAATCTATAAAGTATTTAAACAGTAGAGGGTATACCTGTAAGGGGCAAAACATACCATAAAAGTCTACACAGACTATAAGAATTTTATAGGGTTTATAACAAACAAAGACCTAAGTTAAAGACATACGAGATAGTAGAAATTCTTATCTACATTTAATTTTAAGATTATCTATGTTAAGGGGTCTAAGAATTAGCTAGCGGATGCTTTAAGCAGATAACTAGACCTCTAGAAGGAAGTTAAGGCAACTAGAATAATATTAATAAGAAATAAGTAAGGCAACCTTGTCCTAGATAAGGCAGTAGCTAATACGGAACGGGAAGATAGTAAGCTAAATAAATGGATTTAACTAGAAATAACTAAAGATATAAGTATTAACTAGGAGTAAGAGGAAATGCAAAACGGACTATGCATCTGTTATAAACGAATCTACGTCCTAGCAAAGATATAAAAAGAGTTTGTATAATAATTTTATAAACTACCTGCATATAGATACTAAAGAATTAAAAAGACCTTAGAACGACTACTTGAAACGTACTATATGCTTAAGGCTAGAGTGATAGTAACGAAAGTCCTTAGGGATTGTAAGAATTACTATAGAAATAAATATAATAGGCACGCACTATACGGAATACTGCAACTAGTGGAAACACCTGAATAACTATAAGGAACAATTACAATTAACTTTATTACACATTTACTAAAGTCTAAAGACTCTATAACAAAAGTTAAATACAACGGAATTATAACTATAGTGGAAAAACTTATAAAATATATATACTTTAAGCTATATAGTAAGAAAAGTGGAACTAAAGTTGCAGTATATAAAATTATAGAGACAGTTATTAGCAAATATAGGATTCTAGATAAGATTATTATAGATAGAGATAAGCGATTTAACTTAAAGCTATAGAGCACCATTATAGTAATACTAGGAGTTAAGTATAGTATGACGACAGCCTACCACCTATAAGCGGACGGATAATCTGAAAGGATGAATTAGATAGTAGAGCAGTACTTAAGGTGTTACCTTAACTATAACTAAAATAACTAGGTAGCACTGTTACTAATAGCTTAGCTAGTATATAATAGCTCTAAAAATATAGTAATAGGAGTTACACTATTCTTTACAAATTATGGTTTTAACCTAAACGCGTACAACCCGCTAAAATATGTTTATACATAGACTACGAATAGTAAAAGATTCGCCTAAAGAATTAAGGAAATCTACGATTAACTAAAAATAGATGCTGAATTCCTAAATAACTAGATAGGAAAATACTACAACTAACACTATAAAGAGGGACCTGAATTTAAGAAGGGGGAAAAAGTATAGTTAAGGCGACGAAACATTAAAAGCAAGAGACCTAACCTAAAATTAGATTATATAAAAATCGGCCTATACAAAATTGCTAAACAAATCACGCCGGTTATATATAAATTGGAACTACTAAAGACTATAGGAATTTACCCTATATTTTATATATTATTACTAGAAAAAGCGCTATAAAATGCAAAACTACTAATGTATAAAATAAATATATATAAAGAACAAGAACAAGAATAGGAAGTTAACAAAATTATTAGATATTAGACTAAAAATAGGAGAAACTTTTACCTAGTTAAATAGACAGGTACGGATGAAAAAGGGAAGCCCTAGGAAGATTTATAGGAACCGGAGAACGGCCTTAACTACCCTAAGAAGTTGAAGGAATTCCGTTCTAATCTATTACTTAAAGGAAACTAGGAGATATTAGAAAACCCTTAACTAGCTATAAACTAGGAGAAACGCTATTAGGAGCAGCGTTAGCAGCGACGCCTGAATTAAGGACTGGCTCTAGATTAACCTATTAACTGGTCCGCCGAAGCTCGGCCTCTTCTTTGTCTAACTCCGCCTCTATCGCATAAGAATGCGCTATTAACTTTTTATAAAGATATTCTTTCTATTTTTTAAGACGTTAAATCTTAGAATAAGCCTTCGCTAAATTACTACTAAGCTGCGCAATTTTGTCTAGAAGCTCTTTCTAAGCCTAACGAGCCTTATTAAGCTAACGTTATATTTTCTTTTCTACGTAGTTAACGGATTTTACTAACAGCTATAAGCCTAAACGTACGGATTTTACTTTTAAACGAAAACGTACCTTTAGATAATAATATACTAGTCGTATAATAAGAGCCGCGCATGTTAGTACGAATACATACTTTGCAGTATCTACTATCCGTAGGGAAAACAATGTAGGAAACGCCTAGTTTAGTATAATAAGGATAAGGCAACATTTTAAGACTATTACGAAGGACCTTATTAGCAAGTACGTATCAAGACTTAGTTTTAGAAGAAACTATAGCGGATAGCAACGCTACTAAACGTAATATACGGGGCTACGGCACTATTATATCCTAATCTCTAGAACGGATAAACCTAGGAACTAAGCATAGGGAGGGAGATAGTGTTACAGCTGTGCCTTACAGAATTACTCTTGGCACTTATAATAAGTGTAATTTTAATAATTACTATAAGTGGCACACCGCAGATAAGGACTGGGATCTTGGACTAGAAATAGATTATAATATAAACACGTGATAGGAGGTTACGTGACGGCTCTGTAACTCTGTAAACGCTAAGGAACATAGAGATATAGAAATGTCTCTATAGGCTTTATCGCTTTATACACATATAGAGCAATAGAGATATAGAGTAATAAAATTCCTTTAGTATATAGCAGACACACATTACGCTTATTAGATAGTCCTTATTATTAATTTAATCTTTTAACTATAGAGCTACCTTGCTTTTAACATCTATTGTTTAGAATCTATATTGTATCGTGCCTATTAACGGTTACTAACTACTACCTGTCTACGTGATATTGTACTTCTATTACTCCTTTTTGCGCTAACCCTGGTAACCTGCCTAGGGCTAAGGCAGGTCCCTAATAACTAGTATACTTAAATTAAGTTGTTCTGCCTATTAGCTACTATAATCTATAGCCTATTTTTTATAATTAAACACCTACCCTAAAAAGATACTATAAACAATTTAATTTAAAAATATCCTACTTCTATTAAATTAAATAATAATAATACGTTTCTAAAATGCTACTAAAACTTCTAAACTACTTAAGTCTAAGGTAGATTAGCTTAGATATTCTATGTTTCCCCTAGATAGAGATATAGGCGGCCTAAGTAAGCCTAGCACTACCTAAGCTAAGGATAATTTTCCCCTACTACTTAACCTTAAGGAATTTAATAAAAAAGTTAAAAAAATTTAAAATTATATTACTTACCTTAAGTAATAGAGAGCTATTTAAGCTCTTAAAAATAAGGAAAAAAATTTATAAGATTTATAAGTTTTATTAGATCTAGCCTAGACTAGTCTAGTTCTAGCTATTTCTATTTTTTATATACCTAACCTTAACTTAGGCTAATAAACTCTTAATACTAGGGATAGTCTACCTTAATACTATTTATTATATAGCAGTACAGCTTACTATCTCCTAAAGCTACGTACGCTTAATATATATACTAGGAATAGCGTATATAAGTATTATAACTAGATTTAACTAGTAGAAGACTGCGTTAACAGCCTAGTTTATTTCTATAATAACTAAGATAAGATTAAGTTTACTTAATACTACCTATCTTTTAGGGTATAAGATACCTAGGATAATATTATAGAAACTATAAACCTAGAAGATATTACTTAGAATAGATTTAAGCTAGCCTTCTAAAATGTGCTTAAGATAAGCTATAAGTAAGAGCGCGCAGCGCGCAGCGCGTTTTTAACTTAAATCTATTAAGTAGAAGCTAGGCTAAAACTATACTAAGCTATTATATATTTTATAGCTTTAGTAGTAGGAGATTAATAAAAAAAACACCCTAAATAACTTAAATAGAGACTATATCTATAAGTACTTAAATGCTATAGAAGATAAAATCTAACTATACCTCTTTATTATAGCTGTTAAGTAGATATTAATTAAATCCCTTAAAACTTAAGCTAACTTAATTTAGCGCTAAAAATTTAGAGGTAAATAGAAATAGTTTAAGCTAAAACCTTCTAAAAAGTTTCGCCCTAACTATAAATCTTTAGAAACCTAAACTTACTCTACGTATAAAGGTGTTTTATTAGGAAAGTATTCTATAAAAAAAAATACTTTTATTAAGATTAATAAAAAGCGTAAATTTAAGAAACCCTTAAACTATAACCCTAATTTTTAAGGAAAATATTACTAAAAAAATAATAAGGCTAAAAAATATAACTAGAAAAAGGGAAATTACTATATCTACTATAAACTAGGCTATTTTATAAAAAAATATAAAAAGAACGTTCTACCTTCTATAGGAGGCTTTAGACCTATTCTTAAAGTAGTTTACTATACTACTAATAAAAAAAAAGTAGTAGAACCTTTTTAGTCTAACTATTACTACTATAAATAGCTTAATATATCCCTCTATAGTGGGAATTTAATTAAGGTACCTATTATAGTATATTATAGTATAGATAATTTTAAAAAACTATTTCTAGAATTACTTTAACTAGGAGTAGCTTTAGTAAACTTTAGTTATAAAGTAAACGTTATTAATAAAGACTTTATAAGAAAGGCTAAAATAACTATATAACTTTATAAAATAGAATTCTAGATCCTAAATACTTAATTCCTATATATTAAGGGTAAAGCTTAAGGCTTTTATAAAGTACTAGACTAGAATAGATAAGTTTAAAGAAGTCTAAGCACGTTTATTATAGGAAAATTAGTTAGCTATAATATAGTACTTAGTTAGCCCTAGCTTAAATACTAGAATTTAGTACTTAACTTTAAGCTAAAAACGTTCTTTTATAGATAAAAAGGATAAAAGAACCTTTAAATAAATATTTTACTTTATAAGGAATTTATAAAATTAGTTTACCTAGACTATAAAAACCTATAAGCTGTCTATTTAGATAAAACTAAGCTAGATAAGGCTAGTTAAAACTATAATTTACTAAAGAAGTATAGAGATTTCTAGAATGTTTTTAATAAAAAGAAAGTAGAAGAACTTACTATAATTAAAGGGGTAACCTTAAGTATTAACCTAATAGAGGGAAAATAACTTTTATATAGGTAATTATATAATCTTTCCCTACTAGAAATAAAAGCCCTTAAAAAGTATATTAATAAGTACCTAGCTAGAGGCTAGATAAAGAGATTAACCTTACTAGCTAGGGCTAGAGTGTTTTTTATTAAGAAAAAAGATAATAGACTAAGGCTTTATATAGACTATTAAGGCTTAAATAATATAACTATTAAAAATAGATACTTTTTACCCCTAATTTAAGAATCCTTAGATAGATTAGGCTATTTTAAATGCTTTACTAAGCTAGATCTTTAAGATGCATTTTATTATATATAGATTAAGCTAAGAAATAAATAGAAAACTATATTCTATATTAGATACAGACACTTTAAATATACTATAGTTCTTTTTAGGCTAACTAATATACTTACAGTATTTTAATTTATAATTAATACGGCCCTAATAGATATTTTTAACGTATACTACGTCTGTTACCTAAATAATATACTTATATTTTTTTATACTAAGGAAGACTACGTTAAATATATATAAATAGTTTTATAACGTCTTAGGAAGAATAAACTTTACGCTAAACTAAATAAATATAAATTTTATATAAACTAGATAAGATATCTTAGCTATATTATATCTGTAAAAAGCGTTAAGATAGAACTAAAAAGGATTAAAGTAGTCTAGGAATAGCTAGAACTAACTAGTGTCTATAAAATTTAAATCTTTCTAGGCTTTATAAACTACTATAGGAGGTTTATAAAAGGTTTTTTATAAATTACTACTGCCTTTTATAGCTATACTAAGAAGGGGGATAAGGTAACTATAGGTAAAGTAAAATAACGTAAGGAAGAATTAATACTAATCCTACTTTCTCCTAAAGTAAAAAAGTCTTTCTAAAACTTAAAAGAATTTTTTTTTAAGGGACCCCTACTTATTTATTTTAACTTATAAAAACCTATTAAGGTAGAAATAGACGCTTTAGGATTTGTAATTTTAGGTATTCTAAGCTAAATTAAGTAAAATAAGTCTAGGAAGGATTAGTAGCACCTAGTAGTATTCTATTTAAGGAAGATAAGCCCTGCAGAAAAAAATTATACTACTTATAACTAAGAATTACTTACTATAGTAGAAGCTTTTAAATACTAGCGCTACTACCTTAAAAGATTAATAACCCTAGTAGATATACTTATAGATTATTATAATTTATAAAGATTTATAACTATAACTTAACTAGTTAGGCGCTAAATTTACTAGGTAGAATAGTTAGTAGCTTTTAACTTTAAAATTATACATAAACTAGATATAATAAACCTAGTAGATACCTTATTTAGGTAACCTAACTACAAACCTATAAGAAGAGAGACTAACCTAGAGTAGACTATAATATTATAAGCCTTAAAAGAATAATTAGGCCTTAAACTTACTATGCTAGGGGCGTGCTTCTTTTTCTAGAAAGACTAGTAGGTAAAAATTAGTTAAAGAATAGGCCTAGTTTAGCCTTAGAGCGTTAAGCTAGAAACTAGTAAACTAATCAAAAGGATTAAAAAACTATAAGGGACAGACTCTTAAATAATTATACTAAAAAATATCTCTAAAGGTATAAAGCTAGAGAATCTATTATTAAAGTATAGCTAAGCTAATAGAGATAGATTATAAAAATATAAATAGAAGCTGTATATTTTAGAAGGCTATAGACTAAAAGTTCTTAAAAGAAACTATAATAGTCCTATAGTAGGCTATTTTAGGTACGCCTAAACTCTTAAAAAAGTTTAGAAAAACTATTATTAGCCTAAGATAGGTAAGTATATAAAAGATTACGTGTAAACCTGTAACGCTTACGGACGCGTAAAGCTAAGTAGGTATACTAGGTATAGAAAACTTATTCTATTACTAAGGCTAGAAAAGCTATAAGTAGACATATCTTTAGATTTTATTATAAATTTACCTAAAAGCTCCTATAATAGGATAGTTTATAATAGTATCCTTATAATAGTAGATAAATATACTTTTATAAATTACTATTTTTTTATTACTAAAAAAATTAAAGCCCCTAAGCTAGTAATACTAATATAGGAATAGATTTAGCGCTACTATAGAAATATCTCTTCTATAGTTAGTAATAGAGGAACTATCTTTACTAGAGAATACTAGAGCACCTTCTATAATAAATTAGAAATAAAAAAAAAAACTTTTAACTACTTTTTACCTATAAATAGATAGGTAAACTAAAAGGTAAAATTAAATAATAGAATAGTATTTCTAAGTCTATTATAATTATAAATAAAATAACTAAGTAAGATAGCTAGTTGCGGTAGAATTAGCCTATAATAACTCTATATACTAAACTATAGGGATAAGTCTATTCTAAGCCGCTTTCAGCGACCCTATAACATATTTAGACTAGCCTAAACCTAGAAAATTTATACTAGCCTACTATATAGCTTACGTACGCGTTTAGGTCTTTTAGAAAATAAGATAATACTTTAAGAATAAGTTTTAAAAAGTATAAAAATACTAAGTAAAATACTATAATAAGTTTAAGAAAGATCTTTTAACCTTTAAACCTAAAGAAAAAGTATAGCTAGACGCTAGAAATATTATAATAAAAAGACTATATAAAAAGCTTAATATAAAAAGAATTAAATGCAGTATACTAGAACAAATCAGCCTAGTAACCTATAAGCTAAAGCTGCCTTCTTATTTTACTATCTATCTGGTTTTCTATATATTACTTCTAGATAAATTCTATAAAGACCCTAATAGAGTGTAACTACCTAGACTACTTATTATTAGTAAAAAAGACCCTAACGTCTATATAATTAAAAATATTAAAAAGAGCTATATAAAAAATAGAATAAAAGAATACCTAGTAAGCTATAAGGGCTAGGATAGCTCTAATAATAAATGGCTTCTAGCCTAAGAAATTAATCTAAACGTAATTAAAAAATTTTTAAATAAGGTAAAGAAAGCTAGTAAAGTTATAAAACTAGTTAAGTAATAAGAACGCCTACTAAAAAAGAGGAAAGATAAGGAGAAATAAATTTTTTATTTTCTAATCTTTATACTTTTTCCTTAGTCTAATCTAGACTAACCTAGAATAAACCTTTCTAAATTTTCTTAAAGTAAACTATAACCTCCTAACGTAGACCTAAAACTATACCTAGAAAAAACCTAAAACTTTTACCCCCTAAACTTCTAAGAAACTAGGGAAACTATATAAATTTATAAGCTGCTCTAGACTAGATTAGAAATATATAGAATTATCCTATCCTTACTTAGAATTACTAGACTTACCTTTTTTTTTCTTATTACTTTTATATTTAAAATAATCCTCTAGCTTATGTTTAAGAATATCTAGATACTTTACCTTAATAAAATTCTTTACTATACTATACTTAAAGCCCTTATAAAAACTAATAAGCTCTAGCTTCTAAGTATAAATAGCCTTACTAATACGCTTAAAGAAGTAACCCTAAAAAGCCTTTATAGGATCTTCTCTATTAAAAATACTAGATATAATTAAACTAGTTTAGCCTAGTTAGGACAGATTTCTTAGGTACTAAGCTAAGGCAGAGAATAATAGGCGTAAACCCTTTAAACTTTTAATAGTCTTAACCTCTATCTTAAATGCACTTCTATAATTATTTAGTATATAATTAACTAAGAGGTATTTATTAAATACTTTTACGAGCTAACTAACTACTTCCTATTTATCTAAATTTAAATACGTATTAAATAAATTTAGGGTATCTTTTACTTAACTAAGACGTTTTTTAAAAAAATTCTTTATAAAATTAAACTTATAATATAGATAGGTAGGAACTGCTTTGGACTAGCCTAATCTAGAAGTCTTCTTAATAAAGCGGCTACTTAAGTTACGTACTAGTCTACCTTCTAAAAAGACTAGCTTAGTTTAAGCCTATTTAAGCTAATCTTACCTTTTTTTAAGCTTTTCTAAACTTTCTAGTAACTTACGTATAATACTAGTTTTAGTTAACTAGCTAGAGGAAGGATTCTTAATAAAAGCTTTTAAGGAACTAAAACTCTTTTTAAAAGTAAGAAACTCTACCTTAGTTACTCTACTAAAAAAAGCCTAAATATTATTTACCTCTTAATAAATATCTTTTAGACTAGAAAAGAATATCTAGAACTCCTATATTTCTTTTAGATTTAAAAGATACGTAGGGAATAAAGGTCTATTAGTCTCTAATTTAGAAACTTAGCTAGTAAGCTTCTTAATAGTATCTAAAATAGACTTAACTATATTTTATCTAGTAAAGGTCTTAATAATTTCTAAAAGACTATTTAAGTTAATAAGATAATTTAGGTTTATAAATACTTTATTTAAAGTTCCTTTAGTCTAGTTTAGTTAAGTTTTAAGAAACTTAAACTTTATAAAGGTTAGAAAAACTTCCTTTTTTATTAACCTTAACAAAGTAGTAATATTCTAAGAATTCTTAACCCTTAACTTTTTAAAAGATTAGATTTCTTTAGCCTACTTCTTTACTAACTCTACTAAAGTCTCTCTTAGGACCTCTTCTCCCTTATACTATATAACTAAAAATAAACTATTTAATTTACTAGTAAGCTAGGCTAGTTTAAACTTAACTACTTTAATACAGTCCCTAGCTCTCCTAGCTAGATTAGATGCGCGCGCTTTAGTAATAATAGCTTACTAAAGTTCTTAAATCTCTAATTTATAAGTCTTAAGCCTTTATTTAACTAGGTTAAACTTTACCTTAAATAAGAAGAAGTGCTTTTTAACTATATTTTTAAATTTTCTATTAGTACTACTATTACTATTACTATTATCCTTAAACTTTTTTTTTAGCTTACTAACCTAAGTATCTAAAAAAGAGACTTATTCTTAAAGCTTAAAATTTATATAACTAAAAGAAGTAATATCCTATCTAAGTTAGTCTAGCCTAGTTATAATATATCTCTTCTAAACTTACTAGATTAAATAACTTCCTTTTTTTACCTACCTTAGGAGTAGTATCTTTAGAAAATTTCTACTTTTCTTTCTAAATAGAAATCTATTAAAAAAAAAAGGTATCTATCTAACGCACTCTACTATAAAAAAAGAGATTTCTTAGACCCTAGACACTGTTATACTTTTTTCTAAGAAATAATTAGTATAAAACTAAGATAGAACTATCTAGACTAAATACTTATAAGTAGTAGCGGCTGTGTATTTTACCTAATTTATTAGTAGCATAGGCTGCGTTTTTAATTTTAGGGTATTTAACTACTATTATTTAAGTTTTATCCTCCTTAGAAAGGAATTCCTTAACTAATATATTAAAAACCTAGAAATAATTTATAGGGAGTTTTACGAGTAGTGCAGGAGTATTATCTCTAAAAATTACTTTAGTATATACTATAACTATAAAAACGTTTTTAGCTTTAACTTATCTAAAACGTTAATATCTAAACTAGGCTAAAATAATCTAGTTTTACTTATATAGTAGTAATTAGCTTATATACTAATATAATAAAGATAATTATAGCTACCTCTATAGAAAGTCCTAAATTTTATACTATATACGCTTTTAGAGATATAGATATAAGGAATATAACCTAGAATTTCCTTTTAAGACTTTAACTTAAGTTATCTAGCTAACTCTATAATATTACTTATGTATTATTTATAAAAAAGTAGAATAATCTACGCGTTTTTTATAAATAACTTCTTTTACTAAATATTTAAATAAGTTTTATTAAGGTTAATACTATAAAAAACGTTTAGGCCCTTAATATTCTTTAGTACTAGCAACTTCTATTCTTTTAGAGCTATATCTACTAGACTCTTCTAGACTAAAAAAGATAGTATATATTTTTTTTAGAATTTATTAAGCACTACTAGGGAGTTGTTAAAAGAAAGGTATATTTAATACTAGTTATCTATTTTTAAAAAAGCGTAGGTAAAAGTAAGGTGTAGGAGTAAAAAAGGTAAAAGGCTTACTACTAGCTTTTTATACTTAGCTATACTAGTAAAGGCTCTCTTACTTATTACTACTATATAGGTTAAGTTAATCTTAGTAAGGCGGTAACTCTTACCTTTACTCTTACTTATCTTTACCTAAGTAATTTAGCTTAGTATCTAGAATTTACCTTTACCTAAGAATTACTTATAATAAACGCCTACCTATCCCCTCCTATAAAAGACCTTATAAAGTAGCTTTTACCCTTTTAAGTCTAGGATAGACTCGCCTAAAAAAGAAGGCATTATTATAGTCTAACCTAGTTTAGACTAGTAGACCTCTAACTCTTTAAGAATAGCCCTTTCTAGACGTATATAAACTAGAGAAGCATAAAGGCTTTTTAGAGCCTTTATCCTAGACTAAAGGAAACTAGATAAAACTAAACGTAAATAGCTAAGACTAGGATAGATAAGTAGAGGTAGCTTTAGACTTTAGAAGGGCAGGTGTTCGTAGAACTATTACCTACTAGTATACTTAAATTAAGTTGTTCTGCCTATTAGCTACTATAATCCATAGCCTATTTTTTATAAGTTCCTATTTTTATTAAATTTATAACTAAATACCTATTGTAATAGAAGTAGATTTATTAATTTAATAGATAAAACTAGGATCTACGTATTACTTTTAGTTAGAGTTCTGTACTTAATTCTATACGCTTTCTTAAATTCCTTTCTAAGTAGGTATTTTATAAAGTTTTTTTAATAATTTAGTAATAGTAGTAACTTATTTCTTTTTATTAGGGCTAAGGTTTCTACTTTCTTTTTCTCTAGTTAAAATAGTGCTGCCGCAGCAATTACTATATAAATAGTTAGTAAATCTCTATATTTAATACTAAAACTAGGGTTATTTCTACGTTTAAAGGAGTTAAACGCCTATAGGTTTCTATCTAAGAAACTTTTATCTAGTGTATATATAACTGTATAAGCTTTAGCTAATCCTTTATTATTTTTATTTAGATTTTATTTTTATTATTAATAGCTTAATTGCGTAGCTAGACTATATATAGTTTTAGTATATTTATGTTTTTAGCGCTTATTTTTTACTTTATTTAGTAGTTAAGAAGCTATTTTACTATATTAATTAGTAGGTTAAGATAAATTCCTTATCTTATTTTTTTAGGGTTTTATCTTTTTAGTTACTATGTCGCCTACTTCTTTAGTATAGTGCACTTTTTAAGGGCTTTTTAGATTTAACTAGTTATTTTAGTTACTAAAATAACCTAGCTCTAGTGTAGCCTCTAGTAAAATAAGGCCTATTTTTTTATTTCTTAATATACGGATTCTTTAAAAATTACTATTTCTATGTATAAAAAGTGCTTATTTCTAAATTTAAACTAAAAATTAGCTATTTTTCTATTTATTTTCTAAAATAAATCTACCTCTTAGCTCTTACTTAGAGGTTAAGACGTTAGATTCTATTATTTACTATTATTAGTTTAACTAGTTTAGAACGGAATCTAGTAGATTAAAGATTTTGTCTATACTTTTTCTATAGTAGCTTAATTCTTCTTTAATTAAATTAACTACCTTTTTAGCCTCTTATTTATCTATTTAAGGCTTATTTTTTTTATAGAAAACTTTTTTATTAAAAGTAATATTTCTAGTTATAAAAACCTAGTTAAAAGTTAGGACCTATATTTAGTATATATTAGAGGCTTAATAACTAACTAAATATCTAATATGCCCTTTAGTTTTAACTTTATATTATTGTTTTTTTTTTAGCTATCCTATCTAGTACTAGTAGATAGGCCCTATATCTATATGTATATATAGTGCTCTAATCTAGTCTTAAATCTGCCGTGTAATCTTATACCTATATAGGTTAGTAGTGTTTAAACTATACTTTAAACTATAAATTTAGTACTTAATTTAGAGAGTATAAATTATACGCGTAAGATAGGCTTATATTATATAGCTAAGTCGCGGCTTATATAATTTTTAACTATAATTTTACTAGTAAATTAGCTCCCTTTCTTATTTTAATAGATTTTATAGTAATTTTCTACTCTACCTTCTCCCTTCTACTATTTATTTTACTAGTATAAGAAGGTAATAGTAACATAGTATATCTTTTTTTTATAACCTAATCTAAATATTTAGAGTATCTATACTATAGAAGTGTTAATAAATTATTATTTTATCTAATTTAAACTATCTTTAAATTATACTTAGTTTTAATTATTATAGTAAATTTTTAAAAAACTATAATAATTTTACTTACTAATTTAGCTCCTAAAGTTATAATATAGAATTTTCTACTATAATTATCTTTAATTATTATTATTTACTATTTTTTCCTTAGTCCTTTTAGTATATTAAATAGATCCTATAACACCCTATAGTATAGTTTTAGCAATTTTTTAACTAAGCGTTAAGAGATAACTTTTTTAGCATGTGTAAGTGCGCACTATTTATATTTCTTTCTTAAAATCCTCTTAATTCTAACGTTTCTAGCTTTATCTACTAAAGCTTATAAAGTAATTAGGCCTAGATATTCTAATCTTACGTACTAAAGCTCTTCTAAATCTGTTCTAGACTAAGTCTTTTATAAGCGTTTATAGGTATAATTTATAGGTAAAGTTATAGATGTATAAGGATAATAAGAAACAGGCTTATATTTAATAAATATAAGGTTATACTTATAACGAAGTCTAGCTAAAATATAAAATTACTCTAACGTTCTAATATAGAATATACTATCTAAACTATAATACTAAACACCTATAGAAAGTAATTTTACTTTAGATATAATATTTATATAAAAGTTTTCTACAACTACTACGTCTATAAAAACTAAGTTTTTTATATTTAGTCTTTTTAGTCTATTTAGAGCTTCTTTTAGGATTTATTTTCTAGTCCCTAAAATTAGGAAGGATTACGTTCCTACTTTAATATATTAGATCCCTTTTACTAGTTTAAAAAAGCTAAGGATAAGTAATTCTTTATTATTTATAAGGTGTAAGGCTTTTTTAGTATTATATATTATGCTTTAAGATAGGAAATATACTCCTATATTAAGTATAGAATAGCTCTTAATTATAGCTTAAAGTAGACGTAGATTAATAATAGAAGTAATAATATTTATTTTAGGATAGGGTAATTCCTTAAACATTTCTAAGTTTATTTTATTATTTTTTTCCTCTTTGCTAAGCTGCTTCCTAAGAGTTTTAAATATAGGTTTAAGTAACTATACTTTAACCTCCTTCTATTTCTAGTTACTAAGTTTTTCTTTTAAGGCATTATAGAGTTTTTAGTAGTTAATTAAGGTCTAAAAATATAGTTTTATGCCTAGTCTTAAGTATATGCACAGTTTAGTGTTTAAATCCCTTTTAGATTTCTTACTTATTTTACTATCTTTTTTTTTTAAAGTAGTATATATTATTAATTTAGACTATAAATTAGTTAAGGAATTAGCTAGTATTACAGAAAAAAGCTAGCTAACTTCTTTTAAGTTTTTTTTTCTAGGTCTAGTAGGTGTTTTAGTAGTAGTAGTAGTTTATATAGTAGTTCTATGTATAAGATTAAAATAAGTATAGGTTTACTTTTTATTTTTAGCCTATTCTAGTGTAAATTTACTTTTAATAGTATTAAAAAAATCTAGTATACCTAATTCTCCTTTAATTTCCTTTAGGTTTAAGGATTTTATCTAAATTATAAGTTTTTTCTATTCTTAGAGCTAAGTCTCTAGGGAAAGGGCCTTTATTTTTAGTTTTATTAGGTGTTTTTAGTACTAGTCTTAAAGGGTAGTTTTAATAAATTTATCTAAGGGTTGTAAGTAGTTTTTTAGCGCTATAACTATCTACTATATTATAAACTTCCTTTTTTTTAGAAGTATTATTAAGATAGAAACTATAATTATTTTATTAATAGTTTAAGTAATCTACTAGTTAATTGCCTAGAGATTACGCCTAGTTTTAAGCTATTAATTATACTCTATGTAGAAAGACGCTATTTAAATTTTTATAAGATTTAGGTCTGCTTTGCTAGGAGTGTTAGGGATATTAGGCTTTTCTAGTTTTTAGGCTTCTAATTCTAATAAAATTAGTCTATTTAGATTAACTTTAGCCTAGACTCTACGCCTAATATAGTAGATTTAGAGTTAAGTATAACGTAATCGGCATGCGAGTCGATCAGGCATGCGAGTCGATCACTTCTTTTACTAACAAAAAAAGGCCGTGCGTAACCGTGCATCTCCCTTATTACACTATAATAAATTATAAAATTTTAAATATAAGCTTATAAGTATACTATCTATAATATACTTAGTTTTTAGAAAATTTAAATATGTAGGTTTAGAGATATTAGAAAGTGGGGGCTAAAAAAAGGAAATTTTATTAAAATCTAATATAT